>CM076608.1:75521455-75762117 GCA_038502775.1 Hippodamia convergens | reverse complement strand
ACTTGGATCCTCCTATATAAAACTTCCTCCTTAAATTAAAAACAAAGGCGCATGTATCAATGTGAAAAATAAAAATGATGCATGTTTTGCGTGGGCTGTGACTGCTGCATTACACTCCGTTGATATACACCCAGAACGTATATCCAAGTATCCTCATTATTCCAAAGTTTTGAAGGTGAAAGGTATACAGTTTCCCGATGACAATGAGACAAATCCCCAATTGCGAGAAGCAGAATAACGTCTCCATTAATGTTTATATTCTGAAGAGGAGAAAGAATAACTACATTGCCTACATATCTAACAAAAAATGAAATAGATAGACATGTTAACTTACTCCTTATACAAGACCACTATATATAGATGATACTCCTGTTCGATATCATTATGTTTGGATCAAGAACTTATCACTTCTCGTATCGAGTCAGTTGAGTAGAGAACATGGGCAGAAGTTAATTTGTGATAGATGTCTTCGTTAGTTCCGATCAGAAGAAAAACTGAAAAGTCATTCGAAGGATTGTAGAAAAATGAACGAAACCGCTATACAGATGCCTGAATCAGGAGAAAATATACTGAAATTTAAAAATCCATAAAAATAAGGAGAAGGTACCTTTTATTATTTATGCGGATCTGGAGAGCATACTAAAATCTACCTGTTGGAATTTAAGATTGCTATGAGAATAGTTTTCTATGAATATTGAAGTTGTCAAGAAAGATGTTCAGAGATTGTCACGAAATAAATAAAGATTCTTATATATCAAATATACGAGTTAATATAAATACAAACGATTAATATACTACACATCGAAATAAAACAACAGGTTTTCGGGCCCAGTAGTGTACGATTTGGAAATTCTGAAGAAGTAACATTTCGTACCGACGTCGAAGATATGGGATCGAAAGAAGAAATTGAATCCATTCCAAAACTTAAAGATGCTGGGGAGCAGTACACTTAGCGTCCACTTACCATCGTTAGATTTTTTGATATTTTACTGCTTCAGATTGATATTCATGTTGTCCTGAATTCGTTTTTACGTATATGGTTACTAAATACTGAAAGTTAATATTATATTTTCGCCTTTCAAAATTGGTTATAATGACATATGATTCGACTGATTCGCCATTTTTAAAAATCGTTTCCTTTATCCCCGCACCTGATTTCCTATCATGAATGTCATTCAACATATATTTGGCGGCAGATTTGAATTATTGTGGTTGTCAAAACATATTCATATTTTACATAGAAATGGAATTATATAACTTGTAACATTATTCATGAATTTTGATTTCTCAATATCTTGTGACTGGAAAATTATAATTTTTGTTTTAACTTCATTAAAATAAAAATTATTTAGAATAAATGAAAAATCGTTTATTATCGATAAAACTATAAGGGGGGCCCCGGAAATTTTTAGATTTTTAAAGCAATTTGGCCATTTCAAGCTGTTTGAGCAACTTTAAAACCTTAACTACTCTTTTGACCCGAAACCCAAACTTCAACAGAACCTCAACTGATTATCCAGAAGCTGACTAACTATTGTTACTTAGGTACTTTTTGTTTCAACATTTATTGTATTATTTTAGCTCTCTTTTTCATAAGAATATATATATATATAATATATATATATTGTGGTTATGGTTGTTGACTGATAAAAAAATAGGTTTTATAAATTTTATTGGCCCCGTCACCGATTTTAAAAATATTTTGCACAGTCAACATACAGGACTTAATTCCTGATACTACTGTCTCAATTACAGCTCTGGGAGGCAGTTATTTTCGAGAAAAAAATAAATGAAACTCATAATGGAGTAAATACTCTATTACCCTCGGATACGGCTCTGATATAGTCTTATATAGTTCAGTTTTACAAGGTTAGGTTATGTTAGGTTAGGTTAGGTTCATTTTCCCTACTAAAAGTTGAAAAAAAAATTGTGAAAAATTAAAAAAAAATTGGATAAAAAAGAAAACATCGATCCGCATTCGGTTTAGGTTAAGTTAGTTAGGTTAGGTTCATTTTGCCTACCTCAAGATCACAAAAAAAAATTTTTTAAAAATACAACTGGGCAAGGTACTTTATATTTACCAAAAAATACCATAGACCAAGGAGGTGCGGCCGCACTACCCTTAATCCGCGGTTGCTTGGATGTTCAAAAACTGTGCATTAGGGGCATTTCAAATTGTTAAAAGTCAAGACAAGAATGTGGCTTTTCTCTTGAGATTCGATTAAGGCAATTCAATCAAATCGTCTATTTAATTTATTATTCATATTTTTTTTATAACTGCTATGACAACCCATAAAAAATTTGAACATTGTCGTGTACTCACACTACTAAAATTAATTTTGATATTCAAAATTTTAGGAAATTTGAGGTTAATTATGCGGAAATGGATGGCGACTTTGTCTGTGCCAAGACCAGTGACGTTGTTGTAGTATCATGTGGCCAATCTATGTTCACAAAATCCACGAATTTTACGTGCAACGATGACAGTTCTACTTCAAATTCTTCTCAACAAAATGATTCATTTTCAATATTGATTTTTTCGAAAACTACTGCGTATTCTCCGAAAATACTTCGGATTCGTGTATTTTAAAACATTTTTTCATCATCTGTTAAAGGGAGAATTCATATTTTTAGTGGACGTTATGTGTACTATCCCCAGATGCTGTTTCTTTTTCGTTGTGGGAATTCGAAATTTCAATCCTGTTTGCTGCAAAATCTCTGGGTGAAATTGTTGAAGGAAAAACAACATTCCAGTCGCTGACAGATGAAAAGAAGAAAGCAGAATGGCTGAAAAATGATGCTGTTGCAAAACACATAATTCTGAGAACAATTGACGCAAGTACAAAATCTCATATACTTACCTGCAAAACATCCAATGAAATGTACCCCACCCTTCTGAAAATTTATAAAGAAGATACTGCTCAGACAAAGAATCAAGTACTGGCTGAATTTTTCAACTTCAGATACAATAAATCGCTAGATGTAATGAGCAATATATCGGCTCTACAAACAATGGCTTTCAGACTTAACAGTCTAGGAATGGACATCAAAGATGATATGCTTATTACAAAAGTGAGTTTACCAGAAAAATTCAGGTACTTCACTAGTGCATGGGATTCTACCCGCTGAAAGTGAGAGGACTTTGGAGAATCTAAGATCAAGATTGGTGAAAGAAGAAGAACAATTTGGGTCTGATGAAGAGAACAAGGTTGCTTTTAAAACAGATAGAAGAGAAACAAAAAAAGAGAAATATGTCACAAATGTGGAATTATGGGGCATTATCAGATAGATTGTAAATCGAAATATAACAATAAATTTTGTGAAAAATGCAACAAACCTGGTCATACAGCAGAAACATGCTGGGCTGGAAAGAAATTTGCTGTTTGCAAATATTGTAAGAAGAACAATCATCCGAAAGAAAAATGTATATTCAGAGCAGAACATGAAAAACAAACATTTGGAGGAATAATAATGATAACAAAGTGAGCTACTTTATCGAAGCAAAATTTTTAGAGAAAAACAATGAACAAATCAACACGTCATTAGTAGTTGATAGTGGTTCAACGCATCATTTAACTCATGATGTGAGGATATTGTCAAAAATTGAAGAAACAGAAGAAAATACCATTGGATGTGTGAAAAAGGGAGCAACACTTATTTCTATTGCAAATGGATTTGTAGGTGGAAATGTTTTTGAGAACGAAAATTTAACTTTGGAAAATTTGATTGAGAATGAAGAGAAAAATGTTGGATTGCTAGAAATTTTACAGGAAGTGGAAGACTATATTGTAAAGGAAGAAAAGGACAATAATGGACAGATACAACCTGAAAATGAAAGACCAAGAAGACATATAAGAAAATCTGCCAAATTTAAAGATTTTCTGAGTGACGAAGTGGAAGACAATATTGTAAAGGAAGAAAAGGACAATAATGGACAGATACAACCTGAAAATGAAAGACCAAGAAGACAGATAAGAAAATCTGCCAAATTTAAAGATTTTCTGAATGACTTTGAAAGCGAGGAAGAAGTAATGTTGACATACAAGAAATGTAACGAAGGACGAGACACACATGAATGTAATAAAGCTATAAAGGAGGAAAATGATAATCTCAGAAGAAATAACACTTTGGAAATAGTAGATGCAAAACAAGCAGAGGGAAAAAGAAGTTTTAACAAGTCGATGAATATTCCAAAGGAAGGAGAATGGAATATACAAGAGGATGTCAACAAAAGGAATCAAGTTCGAACGGACAGAAAAAAAAAACAAACAAAAAATTCAAATTTTTTAGAAGGTTGCTAGTTTAATGAACAAATGTTTTTAGATCGATATAATATTTTGTTTGTATGATATGATAATTTTGAATGACTATTCATTCGCAATCTTAGAGGGGTGTGTTGGAATTTAAGATTGCTATGAGAATAGTTTTTCTATGAATATTGTAGTTGTCAAGATTGATGTTCAGAGATTGTCACGAAATAAATAAAGATTCTTATATATCAAATATACGAGTTAATATAAATACAAACGATTAATATACTACACATCGAAATAATACAACACTACCAACACTAAAAACAACTATCAAGAACATAAAGCTGCAGCTGTAGAATACTATGTTAAATGTCCGTATGATGATTCTTTTAGTTTTTACCATTCTCATCGAGGTAACAATTGCATGAAATGGTTCGCTGATGAAATGAAACAGTTTGCTGAAGATGTAGAGACTGTTTTCTTATGTCCTTATGACATCGATATGAAATCACAACAGGATGTTGAATTTCTGAAAGCTACTAACTGCCATATTTGTGAAGAAATATTCAAACCTGAGGATAAAAGAGTGCGAGATCACAACCACCTTTTATCTGAAACTAATTATCGTGGAGCAGCACATGAAGGGTGTAATATCTACTAAAAGATACACATAGTATACCTGCTGTTTTTCACAACCTGAGTGGATATGACGCTAATTTCGTTATAGAAGATATAGCCACGAGAATCGAAGTAAAAACTGATTTATTACCTATAACAAAAGAGAAATATATCAGCTTCACGAAACATTATGATGAATATTGTATCAATTTCCGATTCGTTGATAGTTTTCGGTTCATGGCTTCCTGCTTCCTCACTGGATCAATTAACTGCATATTCAGAAGAGCTTCCAAACTTGAAATCACAATTTCTTGAGGAATCTGAAGAACATCTCAATCTTCTCACAAAAAAAGGGGTAATGCCATATGATTATATAGATTCTAACGATCGTTTCTATGAAACATCTTTACCTCCTATTGAAGCATTCTATAATAAATTATAGGACAAAAATGCCCACGAAGAAGATATGAGAGAGCACAACTTGTGTGGAAAACATTTCAGTGTCAAAACCTGGGGGAATATGCAGATCTTTATATGAAAACTGATATTCTATTGTTGGCTGATGTCTTTGAACGATTTCGAACAAGCTGCCATAAAACTCAACGATTAGATCCGGCTCATTATTTCACTTTACCAGGATATACGTGGGATGCAATGTTGAAATATACTGAACAAGATTTGGAACTTCTAACAGATATTGATATGTTTTTGTTTGTTGAAACGAGGAATACGAGGGGGGTTGAGTCAAGTTTGTAGTAAACGACAAGCTCATGCAAATAACAAGTATCTTCCTAATTATGATCCAACTAAACCTGAAAATTACTTGATGTACTTAGATATCAACAACCAATATGGATGATCAATGTTAACAAAATCTACCATACGGAGGTTTTCAATGGACTGATACAAATAAAGAGATAACTCATGATGCTCCACAGGGATACATTTTGGAAATTGATCTTGAATATCCTGAGAACTTACATGACTTGCACAAAGACTTACCATTTTGCCCTGAACATTATAATTCTAAAACTCAAACACCTTGTTATTCTTCTCAAGAAAATGCGGAACTCATGGCTAAACTACACTCCAAGGAAAAGTATATTATTCACTATTATAATTTGAAACAGGTCTTGAAAAATGGTTTGGTTCTCAAAACATTCAAATAATCTGCTTTATGGTTAAAACCATATATTGATTTGAATATCGATTTGAGGAAGAATGCTAAGAACTCGCTCGGCTAAGAATGACTTTGAAAAGAATTTATTCAAGTGGATGAATAATGCTGGCTTTGGTGAGTTTAATTCAATATAATATCTTATTTAGAAATTATTGCTCTGCAATTCATAAACTCATACATATTTTCTCATTGTTACAGGAAAAACTATGGAAAACATTAGGAAGAGAGTTAATGTACATCTTCTGACGACATGGGAAGGTCGTTATGGAGGGGAATCTTATATTTCGAAACCTGAGTTCAAGAATTCTATGATTTTCAATGAGAATTTGGTAGCTGTTGAGCTTTAAAAACAGGAATCTAAATTATATAAGGTGAAGAACTCAACTACTGATGATTATATAAAGAGACGACAATCGGAAAAGGAAGAATATGAAATAGAATGCACGATTCGAAATTATGGTGTTAACAAAAAAGCTAAAGCATCAAAAAGTCTATCGTGAAGAATAACATTTGTATCGAAGATTATTATGAATGTTTAGAATCATGAAAACATAAAATTATCACACAAAATTTGATTCAAGCAAAAAAACATCGAGTGTATTCGTTGACAAAGGAGAAAATATCTTTGAGTCCGGAAGATGATAAAAGATATTTGGTCCCTGGAACTTTTCGAACTTTACCGTGGGTAAAGTATTCCTTGATAAACTAAAAATTGAATATTCTAAGAACCAGAAAAAAAGATTTCAATCCTAGAAAAAACATATGATAGATTAAAATTATTGTTATATAATTGTAAATTGATTATTGAAATCAATAAAAATAATTGATTTCCGCTCATAATTTCAATTCAACCTCCTCTTCACCATCTTTTCAGATTTTTTCCGCATACATATATCCCGTACTATTTCATTTGTAAGAACAGTATAAAATCAAAATATATCTATTGTTAATTATCTGAAGTGGATATAGATTACTTGAAAGAACCCCATCATTAAAATATTCAATTATGGTATAATTGTTGAGGAATTGGCTTATTTCGAGCATCCCCTTCGCCGGGGTGATCTTGAACGGATCTTAAATTTCGGGATAGTTATATCATGGAGATACTATTGTAAGCAAAAACTTCATGTTCATGATGACCACATCAAAATCTCGAATGTAAAATTTGTAATTTTATTATATGCGTTCCACAAACTGGTCCACTGATGTTAAGATTCTAAAAAATGGTGACATCACCAAAATTGTCTGAATTCTAAAATAACCTTACTCTCGACCCCCCAACTCCTAACCATCTTACCTCAGCGATTCACCGAACACCAGGTTGACCTTGAATGGTACTTAGAAAAATTCGGGAAAAGGAAAGTTTTCCGCTAATTTGGACATTAGAATTCCTTATGGAGATTTACATGTAAAAATGGTCGAATGTGTTTTGAAATTCCTGTTGCACATCTACTGGTTTCTTTAGAAGCACTCTTCATAAAACTATTTAATTAAGAAATGTGTGCTAACTGAAAATTGTGATTGTTTTTCGTTCCAGATCTCATTATCATTTGGCATTTATGGAGCTTGCAAATGCGATGAACTTATAAAAATGGATGTGAAAGACATTGATCGTGAAAACATGGTAATAGTTAATATTTCATTTAGAAATACCAAGAAAAGACGAACATTTATTGTTTCTAATGAAAAATTTAGCGAAATGCTCGTATTGGCTTTATATAAAAACCTAAAAAATTTACGACAGCCAAGAAGAAAAATCATTTGTAAAAGTTGATGATTGATATTTTTGGAGAAGGTGGATTCTCTGGAAATATCGATTTTTATAAATTATAGAATATTGAGTTTTTTTATCCCGCCTATTGTTGTTTAATTCTATCAATGGAAATAAACATATTTGGTCATAGTTTTTCCTTCATAAAATTCATTTTTCCTCCCTTATTGTCGAGTTGAAAATGATGTTTTCGATTAAGGGAGTACGAAAAATTGTTTTCACGTAGAACCAGTATAAAGCTGAATTTTAAATGAAATATATTCGACCTTGTTGACTAAAATGTGGAATAGTTTCCTAGAATTTTTCTTCTTTTTTTGTTATGATTCCCTCGATAAGTTCCAACCGATGTCAATAAATTTCCTTAAATATCAAACTTTTTTTTTCTCTTATCAATATCAATCTCCTGCAATTATTATGAAACTTTGTGTTATTATTTCAAAACTTACTAGGAAGTTTGAAACCGATCTGATCGGTATTTTCCGAATTTAGATCCTTAATTTCTTATATCTACGAAACTCTTCGCCCATTAAGGGACAGGACATATCCGGAGGATTCAAGCTACGATTTTTTCCTAAACCTTTTAGCACCCTCGGTCTCTTCTTCGAAAAGTTTTTATGTTTATAGCCGACCTGTCTGGCAGATTGAATCGAACTTCACAACGAATGATTTAAGCAAATTGCTCGGGACTGTTTTCGGCTAATAATTTGAATATTACAGAGATTTGGGCGATCTTATTCAAAGATGCAACAATGGCACATAAATAAAAATACTTTATTCGAAAAATTTAATTCTTGATGTTGAGACAATTGAGTTGCTATAGTGTTGAGATTGGAGATGAACAGTCAAAGACATCTATATATATATATATATATATATATATATATATATATATATATAATATATATATATATATATAATATACACATTAGCTCTCTGTGAGAATTTTATTCAACACCTCAAGCTATCAGCCATCAATGGCAATACATATCTGCTGAGACAGACAAAGGAAAACAATAACATACCTGTTGGACTAGGAGTCAATTCTTTCATAACAATGTGAACTTGAATATCATGATGTTTGAAAATTTTCAATTTCCTCTGCAAGTTGTACTTTGCCGAAGTTATAGCCTTAGTATATTCCCTAACGCCGAAAGACTTGTATGGCACAACCATTCCAACATGAAGATGACTCGCCGAACTTGGGGATGTTGGAGCTGTAGGCGGAGGAACATAATCTTCCTCAGAAGGAGTTAAAGCGGTGGTCGTCCTAGATCCTCTCGTACTGCCTCCAAGCCTCAGCCCGTTGGCGCGGGATGATACATTATTTTTTCCACCAGTACCTATTTTCAGACCACTACCTCTTCTACCTTCCTCTTTCCAAGCTGGCCCACCACTCACGACAGCAACTATTAGAACGTTGAGCAAGATCACGACCACATTCATCGCTGAAGATTTCATGAAGAGGTGCGATTCAAAAATGTTTCGGATGTAAAAAAATCTATGAATTCACATTAAATGATTCAAACGGAAATTCAACGTATGGAAAGTCAACCGTCCACATGGAAGTAAACCGTTTTCGTCACGCCGAAAAAGTTTAACACCTACAGAAATTCCGTTATATGATTAGATTATTCAACCCTCTGGAATCTCTTTTTCCACTTCGCAATCCCACTGAGCGCTGTTTGCGTAACAAAGGACCTCCCGACAAGAAGTGGGAGTGACCGCGACGTCGAAAGTCTGATCTCGCTATCCCGGCAGGCGTCCCGTGTTCCACGGAATCGCCGTTCATAACACTGAAGGAACGGCTGTCTGGAGATCCTTCTCTATGCGGCACAACAACGCCCGTCTGACTCGGCCCTGCGCATAGTATAGATAGAATATTTTGGGAAAAAAGACCTTATTCTGGGTTTTAATTCTGAATAGGAAGATGAGCAAGGCTTCGCATATCGTACCATAGCTCACGAGGGAATCTAAATGAAGAGTTGAAAAGTTTTTTATATTTTAAAATATTTACGGCGGTTGAAGTTTATTCACTTAGTCAATCGTATTGCGTAAACTCCGTCGATAATTATTAATAATCTATAATTGTTATGTAGACATATCTCATTCATTCGCGATTCAGCAACTCGCTCAGTCCGCCATTCACATATTGCCCTTTACATGGCACTATGTGATTCTTGAACTCATAAGCGTTCAAAATCTAGAAACATTGGTAAACAGATGACTGATCAGACGTCGATCGTCGTTCTATCAAACGCTTTTGGAATATGACAGCCCCCGAACTATTTATCTTTCCTTGGTCAATTTCTGATGATGGCAGTTATGGAAATAAAAGGGTCATTTATGTGATCGTATTTCAGTATGGGCGAAGCCTAAGTGATAATGGGGGTGACATGAAAATGGTGAGTCATTAACTCTTTCGATCTACCTACTCAATATATCCTAAAGATATAACATGGCCAAACTATAATATCACAGTTGGTAAACCGTTCGTTTCCTTGGTGTAACTATAGATAACAACTTGAAATGGTACAATCATATAGAGGAGCTGAACAACAAACTAAAAAGTGTAATTTACTCGATGAATGTCCTCAAGAAACACGTTAAGCTTGATGTTTTGAAGATCATATATATACTTTTCTAATTTTCAGTCACTTCTTAGTTATGGCATTATTTTCTGGGGCAAAAGCCAACATATAAACAGAGTATTCGTTACACAAAAATTGGTGTTGAGAATTATGGTGGGAATGGGATACAGAGAATCTTGTGGAGGAATCTTAAAAGCTAATAATATCTTAACTGTACATGGAGTTTATATATTTAGAATTTTGTTATTCATAAAAAAGAATCCACATTATTTTGACAAATACAAGAGCAACAATAACACACGAAATACGGTTACTTATTTTTATCCCAATCATAACTTAACAATGACTGAGAGAGAGCTCTGTATATGGGTATGAAGCTTTTTAATTCATTGCCGAGAAATCTGCGAAGTACAGATCATCATGAAAACTTTAAGAAAGAACTTTATCGTGTCTTAATCAAGTGGGAATCCTATACAGTGGAAGAATTTCTAGAATTTTGTACGAACCAAAACGGATCCTAAGATGTTTTTTTTCTCATTTTGACGTATTTCATGCACTGTGGCATGTCATTGTATGTATTGTTACATTATTCTGAAATAAATATATGTTAGCAATTGTTAAATTTGACCCCCTTGTTCATTTGATGCTAATGTGCGAATGTAAATGTAAGAAGAACAACTCTATGCTTTAAATGTCTGCCACACTTCTGTGTTCCCGAGACTGCACCAAGGATTGCTCTCTGTCTCGCTCTCTCTTAGCCTGACCCTCTGAAGAGAAGGTTGCGCAGTTATCTCCGTCTGTATACGAGACCACGTGTTGTATCAAAATAAACTACGTTTTGCCCACCGAGTTAACCTTATTTTTAATATTCCTTAGTAATAGACTGAGAGCCAGCGTTCGGCAGACTTACGGTATTTTAGCAAACTTCATATTAATGTCAGGTATACTATGACACCTACCATAGGTGAAATGGGGATTCGATATGCTCGGCGATGGTTCCTTGGAGCGTGGCCGGAAGTCCAAAAACGAAAAAATTGGTTTTTCAACGTGATAGTAGCATGTCTGCCTTTTTGATATATTGTACTATACACTTTTCTATATCCAGCAATTCAATGACAGACATTTATTCCGGTTCCAAGTGTAATTTCTAGGTTCATGAAAGTCGAAAATTTCATAAAAAATAACGTTATGTTAGCAAGGCTGAAAGTTATGTATGTTATTCATATGATTATCGAATACACATATATGACGAGGCAGACAGATATGTCGGTTCTAACGTGCAGGCAGACCACATAATACTTTCGGTGTCGTGCTGATGAGAACGTACGATTCTTTCTGTTCTACTCCTCATTTCATTATGAACTATTGTTTGAGCAATGCTGCAATATACACGTTTTTATTCATACTATAATCATGTATACATATTGAAATAAAACAGACAGATATATCGGTTCTAACATATGGGCAGACCACATAATACATTCGCTGTCGTGTTCATGAAATTGTTAGATTTTTACTATTTTACTCTCCATTTCATTGACAACAACTGTTTCAGCAGGTCTGCAAATAATACATGCTATTCAAACTATCATAGTCTATACACAATGAAAAAACAGACAGACATATATCGGTTCTAACCCGTAGGAAGCCAAAAAAGTTCATTCGCTGTCATGTTAATGAAAGTGTGAGATTTTCACTTTTACTTCTCTACTCCACATTCCAATGAGAACCAATGTTTTAGCAATGCTGTAATTAACACATAGTATTCATATTTTCATTATGTATACATAATAAAACAAAACGGATAGATATATCGGTTCTAACATGCAGGCAGACAACAAAATATATTCGCTGTCGTGATAATAAAAGTGTGAGATTTTTACTTTTACTTTTTTTCCTCCACATTTCAATGAGAACCAGTTTTTTAGCAATGCTGTAAGTCACAAATGATATTCATATTACCATTATGTATACATAATGAAACAAAACAGACAGATATATCGGTTCTAACATGCAGGCAGACAACAAAATACATTCGCTGTCGTGATAATGAAAATGAATGATTTTTACTTTTTTACTCCTCATTTCACTGGAAAATATTGCTTCAGCAGGGGTGCAATTTGAACATAGTATTCATTTTATCATAAATTATACACAATTAAACAAAACTGACAGATATATCGGTTCTACCATGCAGGCAGACAACAAAATACATTCCCTGTCTTCTTAATGAAAATGTGAGATTTTTACATTTACTTTTTTACTCTTCATTTCACTGGGAAACACTGTTTCAGCCGTCTCTGCAATTCATACATGGTATTCATTTTTTCATAGTCTATACAAAATAATAGAAAACAGACAGATATATCGGTTCTAACATGCAGGCAGACAACGAAATACATTCGCTGTCGTGTTAATGAAAGTGTGACATTTTTACTTTTACTTTTTTTACTCCACATTTGAATGAGAACCAGTGATTTAGCAATGCTGTAATTTACACATGGTATTCATACTATTATAGTTTATACACAACGAAAGAAAACAGACAGATATATCGGTTCTAACATGCAGGCAGACAACAAAATATATTCGCTGTCGTGATAATGAAAGTGTAAGACTTTTACTCTTTTACACTTCATTTCAATGGAAAATGCTGCTTCAGCAGGGGTGCAATTTAAACATAGTATACATATTATCATAATCTATATACCATTAAACAAAACTGACAGATATATCGGTTCTAACATACAGGCAGACAACAAAATACATTCCCTGTCTTCTTAATGAAAGTGTGAGATTTTTACATTTACTTTTTTACTCTTCATTTCACTGGGAAACACTGTTTCAGCAGGTCTGCAATTCATACATGGTATTCATACTTTCATAGTCTATACAAAATAATAGAAAACAGTCAGATATATCGGTTCTAACATGCAGGCAGACAACGAAATACATTCGCTGTCGTGTTAATGAAAGTGTGACATTTATACTTTTACTTTTTTTACTCCACATTTAAATGAGAACCAGTGATTTAGCAATGCTGTAATTCACACATGGTATTCATACTATTATAGTTTATACACAACGAAAGAAAACAGACAGATATATCGGTTCTAACATGCAGGCAGACAACAAAATATATTCGCTGTCGTGATAATGAAAGTGTAAGACTTTTACTCTTTTACTCTTCATTTCAATGGAAAATGCTGCTTCAGCAGGGGTGCAATTTGAACATAGTATACATATTATCATAATCTATATACCATTAAACAAAACTGACAGATATATCGGTTCTAACATACAGGCAGACAACAAAATACATTCCCTGTCTTCTTAATGAAAGTGTGAGATTTTTACATTTACTTTTTTACTCTTCATTTCACTGGGAAACACTGTTTCAGCAGGTCCGCAATTCATACATGCTATTCATACTTTCATAGTCTATACAAAATAATAGAAAACAGACAGATATATCGGTTCTAACATGCAGGCAGACAACAAAATACATTCGCTGTCGTGATAATGAAAGTGTAAGATTTTTACTCTTATTATTTTAATCCACATTTCAATGAGAACTATGATAGTATAAATACCATGTGTGAATTACAGCATTGCTAAAACATTGGTTCTCATTGAAATGTGGATTAAAATAATAAGAGTAAAAATCTTACAGTTTCATTATCACGTCAGCGAATATATTTTGTTGTCTGCCTGCATGTTAGAACCGATATATCTCTCTGTTTTCTTTTGTTGTGTATAAACTATAATAGTATGAATACCATGTGTAAATTACAGCATTGCTAAAACACTGGTTCACATTGAAATGTGGAGTAAAAAAAGTAAAAAAAAATGTCACACTTTCATTAACACGACAGCGAATGTATTTTGTTATCTGCCTGCATGTTAAAACCGATATATCTGTCAGTTTTCTATTATTTTGTATAGACTATGAAAGTATGAATACCATGTATGAATTGCAGACCTGCTAAAACAGTGTTTCCCAGTGAAATGAAGAGTAAAAAAGTAAATGTAAAAATCTCACATTCTCATTAAGAAGACAGGGAATGTATTTTGTTGTCTGCCTGCATGTTAGAACCGATATATCTGTCTGTTTTGTTTTGTTGTGTATAGAATATGATAATATAAATACCCAGTTCAAATTGCAGACCTGCTGAAGCAGTACTTTCCAGTGAAATGTAGAGTAAAAAAGTAAAAATCATTCATTTTCATTATCACGACAGCGAATGTATTTTGTTGTCTGCCTGCGTGTGAGAACCGATATATCTGTCTGTTTTGTTTCATTATGTATACATAATGGTAATATGAATATCATTTGTGACTTACAGCATTGCTAAAAAACTGGTTCTCATTGAAATGTGGAGAAAAAAAGAAAAAGTAAAAATTTCCCACTTTCATTATCACGACAGCGAATATATTTTGTCGTCTGCCTGCATGTTAGAACCGATATATCTGTCTGTTTTGTTTTATTATGTATACATAATGAAAATATGTATACCATGTGTTAATTACAGCATTGCTAAAACATTGGTTCTCATTGAAATGTGGAGTAAAATAATAAGAGTAAAAATCTTACAGTATCATTATCACGTCAGCGAATATATTTTGTTGTCTGCCTGCATGTTAGAACCGATATATCTGTCTGTTTTCTATTATTTGTATAGACTATGAAAGTATGAATACCATGTATGAATTGCAGACCTGCTAAAAAAGTGTTTCCCAGTGAAATGAAGAGTAAAAAAGTAAATGTAAAAATCTCACATTTCATTAAGAACAGGGAATGTATTTTGTTGTCTGCCTACATGTTAGAACCGATATATCTGTCTGTTTTGTTTTGTTGTTTATAGAATATGATAATATAAATACCCAGTTCAAATTGCAGACCTGCTGAAGCAGTAATTTCTAGTGAAATGTAGAGTAAAAAAGTATACATTTTTCACTTTCATTAACACGACAGCGAATGTATTTTGTTGTCTGACTGCATTTCAGAACCGATATATCTGTCTGTTTTGTTTCATTATGTATACATAATGGTAATATAAATATCATTTGTGACTTTCAGAATTGCTAAAAGACTGGTTCTCATTGAAATGTGGAGGAAAAAAAGTAAAAGTAAAAATCTCACACTTTCATTATCACGACAGCGAATATATTTTGTTGTCTGCCTGCATGTTAGAACCGATATATCAATCTGTTTTGTTTTATTATGTATACATTATGAAAATATGAATACTATGTGTTAATTACAGCATTGCTAAAACATTGGTTCTCATTGGAATGTGGAGTAGAAAAGTAAAAGTGAAAATCTCACACTTTCATTGACATGACAGCGAATGAATTTTTTTGTCTGCCTACAGGTTAGAACCGATATGTCTGTCTGTTTTTTCATTGTGTATAGACTATGATAGTTTGAATAGCATGTTTTATTTGCAGACCTGCTGAAACAGTTGTTGTCAATGAAATGGAGAGTAAAATAGTAAAAATCTAACAATTTCATGAACACGACAGTGAATGTATTATGTGGTCTGCCTATATGTTAGAACCAATATATCTGTCTGTTTTATTTCAATATGTATACATGATTATAGTATGAATAAAACGTGTAAATTGCAGCATTGCTCAAACAATAGTTCATAATGAAATGAGGAGTAAAACAGAAAGAATCGTACGTTCTCATCAGCACGACCCCGAAAGTATTATGTGGTCTGCCTGCACGTTAGAACCGACCTATCTGTCTGCCTCGTCATATATGTGTATTCGATAATCATATGAATAACATACATAACTTTCAGCCTTGCTAACATAACGTTATTTTTTATGAAATTTTCGACTTTTATGAACCTAGAAATTACACTTGGAACCGGAATAAATGTCTGCCATTGAATTGTTGGATATAGAAAAGTGTATAGTACAATATATCAAAAAGGCAGACATGCTACTATCACGTTGAAAAACCCCATTTTTTCGTTTTTGGACTTCCGGCCACGCTCCAAGGAACCATCGCCGAGCATATCGAATCCCCATTTCACCTATGGTAGGTGTCATAGTACACCTGACATTAATATGAAGTTTGCTAAAATACCGTAAGTCTGCCGAACGCTGGCTCTTAGACTATAAGATCACATCAGAAAGTGGGATTATATTTCTTTTTCGATAAAGAAATTGAGGACCCTAAAGTGTTAATTGTGAGTATTGTGTGAAACTTCGAGAATATTCCAAATATGGAACACGAAAAGCGAATCAACGTCGAAGAAATGGAGAACTGTGAAGGCAATGCTGCTCAACCAACACAATCCACGATGTCCATGTCGGGAATCATGGAAAACCAGATCCAGTTCCAGATGAAGATGATGGAGATTCTTGCGAGTTTTTCCAGTTCTAGGAGTAGAAACGACGAAATGCAGGCAGCTCATCTAACTTTCGCCAAGTTCGACCCCGATACGACAGTCCATTCCGTCCTTGAATGGGTTGAGGAAATCAATCGAATTAAAGACGAAATAGGTATGTTAGATACAGTAGTTGTTTTAAAAGCTGGGGAGGCATTGAAAGGTCGTGCCGCCAAATTTTATCAAAATTGGAAACCACTTGTTAGAAACTGGTCAACATTTTCTAGAGATTTACAGATAGCTTTCCCTGAAAAAGGAACCCCCGCGACTAGACTTGAAAGTTGTATGTCGATAAAAAGCGATAGTTTTAGTTCATTTGTCGAATATGGACATGCAAAATTGAATTCTATAAAAAAAATTCTATAATAAATTCCCTTGGGAAATAATTTTAAGTTCAGTATCTCACGATATAGTTAGTATAGAAGTGAAAAATAGAGTCATTTTAAAAGAACCCAAAGATGAAACAGAGCTGTTAAAGATTCTTTCGTCATACGACGCGGACATTCCATTCGTACCTGAGACTTTACCCAGGAATTCTTCTATAAAAAGGCCAGTTCAGGTAAAAAAAGACGCGGAATACAAATTTCACGGTACTTGTAGAAGATGCGGTTTTTTCGGACACAAAGCAGTAGACTGCAGGTCAGCAAAAAGACGGTTTGAAAATTCTATTAAAATTTGTAACTTTTGTAAAATGAAGGGACACAGTGAGCAATATTGTAATGCGAAAAAGAGGGAAAAGAATACACATAATCACACTTGATAGCCAAAAGCTCCTCTAAAATCTTCCAATATCCTGAAGGTGAACTCAAACACAATGATAGATTCATACAGATTTCATATTTGATCGACACAGGCTCAGACATTTCTCTCATTAAAGAAAGCGTTGCTAGAAAGTTGAATTGCGATATTGTTTCCAGACAAAAACCTATTTCAGGGATAGGAAATGTAGTATTTAAAACCAATGGAACAACAACCATTTTATTTTATAAAGACCAATTAGTTTTAGAAATTGAATTCAACGTTGTGAGTGATCATATAATTCCTCACAATAATATTGACGCTCTAATAGGATTAGATATTCTCAGAGAAAACGATATCCAACTGAAAGTGAATAAAAACAATGTCGATTTTGAGACTAGAGTCACAACTTGTAAAATTTTCCAAATTAATAGCAATCAGAATTCAGAAAAAATCGATTTGTCAGGATTGGACGAGCAACTTAAAGTAAATATTATGCAAATGATCACCGAGGCGGTCAAATCGAAGCCCGAAACAGTCACTACAGGTAAATTGAAAATACAACTGAAAGATAAGAACCCGGTCGCATATAGGGCAAGAAATTTATCCTATCAAGAAAGATTGAAAGTAAGAGATATCATTAAAAGCCAGTTAGAATCAGGAATCATTCGACTTAGTGAATCAAATTACGCAAGTCCCATTGTTCTAGTTAGGAAACGTAATGGAGAAATTAGATTGTGTGTGGATTATAGAGAATTGAACAAGAGAGTCCTTCGAAATAATTATCCCCTACCTAGAATACAGAATCAGATAGACCTTTTGTCTAAGGCGAAATATTACACAAAACTTGATATGAAATCAGGCTTCCATCAGATACAAGTAGAAGAATGTTCAAAACACTTAACTGCCTTCATAACCCCTGATGGCCTCTATGAATATAATCGAATGCCATTTGGTTTTATAAATTCACCTTCGTGTTATCAGGCAGCAATTGATAAAGCCCTGGGAGATTATAAAGAAAAAATTGCGCTTGTTTACGTAGATGACATCCTTCGTCCTTGCGAGAATATCAATGAAGGCCTTGTCAACCTAAAGAAAATTATTCAAAGATTATCAGAATGCGGTTTCAGCTTAAATTATGAAAAATGTCAGTTCTTTCAAAACTCCATAGAATTCTTAGGCGTAATAATAGAAAACGGAACCATTAAACCAAGCCCAAGAAAGGTAGAAGCTCTTAAAAATACCCCACCTCCTAAAGATGTGAAAGGGATTAGACAATTTTTGGGACTTGCCAGTCATTTCAGACGTTTTATCAAAAACTTCGCCACGCTAGCATCACCAATTTCCTCATTGCTAAAGAAAGATGCTAAATTTGATTGGACCGAACAATGCGAAAAGGCTCGTATAGAAATTATAGGTCAACTTATAAAGGAACCAGCTCTTAGAATATTTAATCCTGAATGGGAAATCGAATTACACACTGATGCAAGCTCTATAGTTCTTAGTGGTATATTAATTCAAAAAGATTTAGATAAATTAGCACATCCGGTAGCATATTTCAGTAGAAAAACCACTGCAGCTGAATCAAAATATCATTCGTATGATCTTGAAACGCTGGCAATCGTAGAGGCCACTAGATATTTCAGAAACTATTTATACGGAATTAAATTCAAAATATTCACCGATTGTAATTCTGTTAGGGCTACAGCTTTGAAAAAGGAATTGCTTCCGAGAGTAGCTCGGTGGTGGATTCAATTACAAGACTTCGATTTCGAAATAGAATATCGACCTGGTGAAAAGATGAAACATGTTGATTATCTTAGTAGGAATTTGCCCTGTGAGAACCAAGTACTGGCGCTCTGTAATGTTTCAGATACCCCGCAGTCGATTGAAGAATGGCAAAGAGCTGACCCCTTCTGCATAGAACTCCTGGAGGAACGTGTACATGAAGAGGGATTTTCAATCCAAGATGGCATCGTTTACTGGAAAGCGAGGCGAACCGATCCCAGCAGATGTTATGTTCCTTCAATGGCTAGATTAGAGACCATGAGACTATACCACGACGAGTCTTCTCATATTGGATTCGACAAGATGATCACCAAAATGAAAGAAGATGTTATTTGGCCTGGAATGAATAAGTCTGTCCGCAAATATGTGAATAATTGTAGATCCTGCACTATTGGTAAATCACATACAGGAAAAAGATCTGGCTTCTGTCAACTCAATCATGTTCCAACTGAAAAGCTAGATACATGGCATATTGACCATGCAGGCCCGTTAGTGAAGTCTTTCGGCTGCACCCAAATACTCGTTATAGTAGACAGTTTTACGAGATACGTTAAACTATGTCCGCTGAAACAGAAAACGACGGAACACACCATACAAGCCATCAAGAAAGTATTTCAAGAATTGGGAAAGCCAAAGAGAATAATAGCAGATAGAGGCACTGCTTTTGTATCGTCTAAATTCAAACAGTTCCTCGAATCAGAAGATGTGGGACTACATCTCATTGCAACAGGAATTCCGAGAGGAAATGGAAAAGTGGAAAGAGTCATGAGAACTGTTTTCAATGCTATGAGATCAATGCTCAATGAGAAGGAAGAGAAAATATGGTTTAAAATACTGCCAAATATTGAAAAAGATCTGAATTCCACAATCAATAAATCAACTGGATATGCCCCATGTGTCCTAATGACAGACTCAAACGATAGACTTACTTCAACCATTAAATTGCTTAGTGACATACCAGTAACCACACCTGTTGTAAATAGAGATGCTCTAGTGGAAAAGTTGGATGCTTTGGCCAACAAAACAAGAAGAGAATTCGATTCTTCAAGAAAACCAGGCTACCCGTTCAAAGTGAATCAACAAGTGGTTATGGAAGTCACACAACTGTCGAACGGTGGCAAATTAAAACCAAAATTTATCGGGCCCTTCGAAATACAAGCAGTCCTTCCAAATGATCGATATGACCTGAGAAGAATAGGAGGCCAGAATAGAACAACTGTAGCCGGCCAAGAACAACTGAGACCTTGGCCCGAAGAAGCGACTAGTGATGAGTGAGTGTTCGTTCCAACGGGTGCCACGATGAAGTTGAATATTTCCCATGTCTATCAGATTTTATGTTCTTAATGTACCCTATGAGATTCTTGCTATATGTTATGATCAAAGCTGAAATTGTAAAAATATTTGGAACTCTATAGCCTTGAAAAGTTAATTCAAAATCATTTCAATTGTTCAAAATTGTAGAGGTCAGTGTAATGAATTTGTATTCAACTGGCAACGTTTTAAGCCAGGTGGTTTAGGAACGTTGCAGTTGATTAGATTTAGTTTGAACTTGAGCGTTGCTGTGATAACCCGTTACCATTGGGGTACTGTGAGGTTGGGTAACGTCAAGATGATTAGAATTTAGTTTCAACTTGAGCGTTGCTGTGATAACCCGTTACCATTGGGGTACTGTGAGGTTGGGTAACGTCAAGATGATTAGAATTTGGTTACAACTCGAACGTCGTTGTGATAGCCCGTGACTACAGAGTCCTGATGGGTTGGATGACGTTACAGTTGAAGAATTAGTTAATTAGAATTTGTTTGATAGTAGTTGATTAGAATTTGTTTGATAGTAGTTGATTAGAATTTGTCTTATAGTAGTTGATTAGAATTTGTTCGATAATAGTTGATTAGAATTTGTTTGATAGTATTTGAATAGAATTTGATTTTGTAGAACATTTGAAGTCAGAGCTATTTCGTTCACAAGTAAAATCCGTGATACTGTGTGTCCTGGGTGTTTTTACTGTGTGGAACGATAGACTGTTTAGAACAATAATATTTGTGTTTGCTGTCGATGAGTGACATGAGATAAATCTTGGCTATAAAGTTCTAATTTGAGCATGAAAGCGGTTGTGGTTTTTTTCTCGCCTGGCTCTTTTTTTTCCCACACATTCATATGCCGCAGCGCGAGCCAGCGCATAAAACAGAGCCATGCTTATTAAATGATCAAATTCTTTTATGTAAAGTGTTAATCCAAATAAATGTGGTTTTGACTGTAATAGTAATTGATGTTAATGTGAAACGAGGACGTTTCAATGGTCAGTATGGCCGTGTTAGCAATTGTTAAATTTGACCCCCTTGTTCATTTGATGCTAATGTGCGAATGTAAATGTAAGAAGAACAACTCTATGCTTTAAATGTCTGCCACACTTCTGTGTTCCCGAGACTGCGCCAAGGGATTGCTCTCTGTCTCGCTCTCTCTAAGCCTGACCCTCTGAAGAGAAGGTTGCGCAGTTATCTCCGTCTGTATACGAGACCACGTGTTTTTATCAAAATAAACTACGTTTTGCCCACCGAGTTAACCTTATTTTTAATATTCCTTAGTAAGATCACATATATATTCTATTCTTTTCTATTAGTATGTGGATTTCTTCATTTTATGAATGCTCAAAAACTTTGGGACTAATCTTTTAGTTCATTTCTTAGCTCACATACTCCTCTACATTCTTAAAAACTGTACGGTTAAAGTCTTACGGGAGAGTGCTAAGTATGTAAAGTTAAAGTCACTCTCGAGTGATGACTTCGGAATATGTCTCAATTCCTCCAGAAAAGTTTGTAGTAATTTCCCCGGAAAAGTTTATTAAGTTTGATTCTCTCCAGAATAGTATTTGTTTCAATTTCTCCGAGAAGGACGATTGTACAACTTCGTCCATGAAAGGCGATTACATAAATAGCCTAGACCCTAGACATTTATAGAACTCAACTTTACCTAAAAATACGAGAGTTACTTCATAACGTTACTTCAATAGAAGCTACCAGCAAAAGCCCGGTACGCTAATTCTACTGGAGCGCAAATGCGGTTGTCGATCTCAATAATTGAGTGGCCGACAAAATCATATAGAGCTTTCTCAAAATCATCGATCTGCCTAGCGATTCTACCGCCACAAAACTAAGGATTAAAACTCATTTCAAGCAGCTTAATGGTTTTGTTCAACAACTAAGTTCAGTTTCAGGCTGATAATGTTCTTGAAAACGAAAACATGTTGCCTAAGTTTTGATTGAATTCTTAAGAATAAATAGCTAGATAGACAAAGTTCCTATCACTTATTCCTCAGCTACCAAGCTTTTCTATCTGGAAGCAAAGGTAGGGCTCCTTTTCCATCAAAAGAAATATTGTTTTCTGAGAATTTTGTTCCTACTGTGGAAGGGGTTAATGTTAGGAATAATCAGTTTCAATATGATGAGTCTCATCAAAGTGGTGAGTCAAGTTTGCAATTATAATCATCTGCTCAACATTCAATTATGTAGAATTCTTCATTTAATGAAGTTCTTTTTTTTTTAGTGAAATATATCTTCTTCATGATGGTTCAAAATGATGAAACAAAACTAAAGAATAAAACAAAAAATGTGTCTCAAGCATTATCAAACAGGATAATTTTTACAAATGAAACATATTCCATTAAATAGAGATACCATCCTTGAATTAATGTTGAGTAGATGAAAAATAATAATAATAATATCCTTTATTTCAAAGTATGTACAGGTCGTTACACAGGCAGTACACAGAAGAAACAGAGTCAAAAAACAAAATTTAAAACTAATACATAGTATCAATAATCATTTAGAGAATATGGTTCCAAATCAATCAGGAACTCTCTCATCTTTTTCTTGAAAATCTTAAAACAATTTATACTTGTGATATCATTGGGTAATTTGTTAAAAATTCTTATACACATATAAGAAGGATGCTTTTCAGAGAAGGATAATCTGTGTATCGGATAATGTAGTTCTAGAGATCTTAATGGGTAGTAAGTTTCACTTTTATGAACAGAAAATCTCTCTTTGTTTAAAAAAAACATCAAGCATTCAAATAATTACAGTGCAAAAATCGTCAAAATTTTATTGTGTTTGAAAACATTTTTACAAGATTCAATGTGAGTAATCTTGTACATTATTCTTATGGTCTTCTTTTGTATTACGAAGAGTTTATGAACATCGGTACTTTCTCCCCAGAATATTATGGCATATCTTATCAGTGATTCAAAATTCACAAAATACACAGTTTTTTACATTTTCCATACTTAAATATTCAGATATTGTATCCTGATGCCAAAGGCTACTCTACATAATTTTCCTACCAGGTGGTCAATCAGAAAGCCATCTAGATGTACCCCTAAAAACTTAATTGAATCTTCAATTTTCACCACCCGATCATCTAAGTTTATTGTATCCTTCCTCACTTTATTAGATTTACTTGTAGTGAAAAGAAGAGCAGATGTTTTTACCTCGTTCACAGTTAATTTCAAAAATTTATATTTGAACCGTCCCTGATCTCAGTTTTATTTTCAGAGCTCTCATGCATCTTGCATATGTTCGAACTTGACCTCAAGTCTTTTCAACTCCTTTTTGCGTGATGAAAATTTCCATCAGAGTTTACCTCATGGATAATCGATTTCAAGCGAATAATTGGTTATCATTCGTAATTAGGTACTAGACATCAGATTATATGCATTTCCGTATTTGCATAATGCTTACAACACAAATTTTAAGACATTATTGCTTATATTACTTTCTTTTCAATAGCCCTCTTGAACGTCATATCTTGGATCGCAAATTCTTTATATAAATATATAATTTAAATATATATATATAATATATATATATATATATATATATATATGGAAAAAGATCACAGTCGTACTTATTTGTATTTGGAGGATAAGGGAATCGACTGAAATTTGATTTAATCTCTTTATTCTACGCCAAGCTTTCGAAACACATTTGTTTCTTCCTCAGGGCTACTACAAAAGCAGTTCACAATCAATATTATTATTATTATTAACTCTGATAAAATTTTAAAAACTAATATTGATTGTGAACTGCTTTTGTAGTAGCCCTGAGGAAGAAACAAATGTGTTTCGAAAGCTTGGCGAAGAATAAAGAGATTAAATCAAATTTCAGTCGATTCCCTTATCCTCCAAATATATATATATATATATATATATATATATATATATATATAGAGAGAGTTGCGTAACTTTCTTCAAGACTTATGGAATTTTGACGCTTCCGTCACTTTTTATCTTTGAAATGTGTGTCTATGTTTTCGTTCATTATGACTCCTTTATGACAAGGTCTGCATTCCATGTATATAATACAAGGATAAAAGATCAACTTGATGTGCCATTTTCCAGGGTTCAGATATCTAAAAACAGCCCAAAATCACTGGGACCTTTAATTTTCAATAGATTGCCGGATCATGTGAAGGGCAGTCGGTCTTTGTTTCTTTTTAAAAAAAATCTTAAGCAGTATTTGGTAGACAAATGTTTTTATCGTGTAGATCAGATATTGACCTAATATTTCAGATTTTATTTTCATTGTAAGTACTGTATAATTCATAATTGTGTATTTTTGTATATTATTCCACTGTACGTATTTTTGCTTGTGTCTTTTGAAGACTTGTAAGGTAATTTGTATAGTTGATTTGTCCTAATTTTCTTTATTTTTATGTTTGAATCTTTGTGTGACCATTTTGATGGATATTTCATTATTGACTACTCCTATACAATGTAAATGTTGTCTTTTTTGGAGAATAAAAGTTATTATTATTATTATTATATATATAAGTTTAATAAACAAAGGTTAGATTATTATTGATGGTATACCGAAAAAACAACTAAATAACAATGACATCAAAACGGACCAGAATAATGAGTTCAAAACGAGTTTTAGAATGAGCCTTCTGTACGAGAATCAAAACATTATTTTGTCTAATTCGCTGAATTTTTATTGAAATTAATGAAATATTTCCGTAAATATCGTTTAGTGATTTTTGCATTGAAAAATATTGATTGGCAGAACTGTTTTCTATCTCATTAATTTGACAGATGTTAAATAAATCCGTGGCAGGCTGCCAACATGTCATATGTCATCATCAATAAATACAATACAATTAATTCATCAATTTCTTGATTTCCTTTTTAAATTGATTTTTATTGAACACCTTAAAACTATAAGGTAGGTGATAATAAAAAGTTATACCAGCCAGCCTTCCCGACGACTCGTATTTTGACGTGTTATGTTGAAGAACACATTATGTTCTTGTGTCTGTCTGTTAGTTTTGAAAACAGTGCTAGAAATAAATATTCTAACATTGTTTTGTTTTATGAGATGTGGCAGAATGAACGAATGTGTCACATAATTAGAGAAATTAATGAATAAAATTAATTGATGACATTCGACATTAGCTTTTGTTGAAAAGAAAAAATTTTTGGTTTAATGTGAAGAATGCCGAGATATCGAATTGGCGAATGCGCCTCACCATCCTTAAATTTTCTTTAACTTTCTACTTTTAATTCAACTTAATGAGGTGAATGTAGTTTCTGAGGTATCTACCGAAGATTCAGAAAAAAAATTCCATCATATTGCCACAGAATACTGACGAAATATACTCTAAAACAGTGCTATTGCAATCTCTATCATATGGAATATAAACATCACTCACTTTCGTCAATCAATCCGAGAATTATAAAAATCTCTATTCAACGTTTCGGTTCTAATTCTGGACCTTCCTCAGGACTCTGCAATTGTTATTACTAGTGTTACAATCAATTAAACCAGGATGACTCATTCAATAATAGCAAGTAATAGAGCTGGTGGTCATTAACGACAATAAAATTATAATTTCGTTAAATATCTCCACACTGTAGAGGGATGATTACAACAATTCGAAAATTCCTGATTGCCTTTTACCCCTCGGTATTATTGAATACTCAAGATAAAACTTTTCAACAGGGCACATACCACAACCTCTCCAGCATCAGCAAAATCATGAGGAAGACAAGTAACACACTAACATCTACGCTTAGAATGATTTACTAATTGACATCTTTTTTTTTTTGTAGATGAATGCAGCCATAAATTGAATATTGAATCATTCAAATTCAAAATTATTCAGCAATAGTGTACACTCAAAAACGAAGTATGTATATTATAGTAACACTTGGAGAGGGGATTAAGATTTTTCGTCGAACCTAGGCACAACACAAAATCCGAAAACTCCTCCTTGAAAGAAATTGTTTACTGGAATTACCTGTGAATTCGATTCCTGTTATATGAAAACCCATAGACTATTGTATTAGTAGTCTGTGTGAAAACCACTTTTGTTACAGAAACAGGAAACTAACAGTATATCTAGCATTGCGATTCCTGTTAACCAACTTATGTCGCACGAACAGAAAGAAATGTGTGGGGTTTGAAGGAAAACAATCTAACAATCCTCTATACTGATTTTTGTTATGGACAAACAATATTTTGTTGATGCGGCTAGATTGAAATATACGTTGAGATTTACTAGAATATTCTTGTTTCGACCTGCCTGTGTGGCTCGATTCGCAATTCATTTTTTACTCTTTGTCAGTATTCCGTTGGTGATCTTGCTCGTGACATCTTATTCAGTGAGAAGACGACTTCAAATTCCGCATAAAAAGTGGCGTCGGAAGTGGTTATCAAATTGTATGTATTTGTATTTCCATGCATTCTGGGTTTCTGTGAAACCCCTCATAAGCTACTTAAAGCTTGTGCTAGTTAGAATGATGGGTGTGTTTTGTGTAGGCTTTGTTACTGTGTCCCGACGCCACCTTAGGCACAGCACTGTTTATTGTTTACCCAACAGTGAATGGTTCGGCGAGTTCTCCATACCAGAAAATGTCTTCCCTGGCGGAAACTCGAACCCCTACTTACCGGGTCGGAGTCCAGAGCCTTAGCCCGGTCGTCCACTGGAAGCGTATTTAAGCGGCTTCGCGCTCACGCGAAACAAGTGTTCGTAGCTGCTACAACACAGGCGGCAATGGGCTGCAGGGTTTTCGTCCACTGGCAGCGGCGACGGTTGCGGCTTCTTGCGTTCCATTCAGTGATATAACCAATTGCCCGATACAAAGACCATAATTTGTCTTCGAAAATGACATCGTTCGTATTCTTTTAGCGTTGAGTTCAATATGCTTTGAATCCGGAGGACTTGTACATTCTAGGGTCAAGTTATTTAGTCAAAAGACGACGGAAACACAGAGGTCCTGCCGTTATTGGATGCACCCAATTTTCAGAACTAGAAAATCCTTGGGAGAATTCAAACATTTCCAAAATCAATAATTGGAAAAATATCCTGAGCGATTTTTCAATTCCTATGGGAAGAAGCAAAGAATATTTCTGAATGTATTTGAGAAACGATAAAACTTCATAGGGACAACACTTCGAACTCTCAAGCTTTGTAACGTTTCGGAGTTTATATCAGACTCCCTTTTCAGGCAATTTCTCAACATGAGCTTTACGGAATATTGAGAATTTTTGATTTCCCAATTGACATTCACCAATCCATGATTATCATAGATTAATATTAATAACTGTGATGGTGAAATTGCTACTTCATTTCAAAATTCTCTGAAATCAGTTCCATTTTCAACAAATCATTCTAAATACGATCCACACCCACCGAACAATTTAACAGATTATTATTCTTTCATAACTGTCAGTTTCCATCATTAGATTTTTCGTGTTATTCCAATCCATCATGTGATCGCCTGTATTGGAAGTCACATGATCGCGATCTACCAATATCTCTACATTTTATGTTATTCTAATTTTCTAATTTCGCAAGGTGTTGATGTTTCTCGTGTATAAGTTTTTCCACAAATACAAGGATATTGTAAATACAATTTTTTTTACTCCATTTCTTATTTGAAGGTTTAGTTTTCGTAAGTTTAGATCTTAAATCATTTCGTGTTTTGAAAACGGTTCTCATATTAAATTTAGAACCAATCCTTTGAATTTTTCCTGAAAGTCCATGAACATGAGAAATCAAATTAACTGACATTGTTTATTATACTCTCTAAATTTGAAATAATTTTTCAAATGAAATTCGTTGGATATTTATTAGGTATCCTCAAGAATACTTTTAATGAAATTAATTTAATTATTTCTCATTTCATTTGTAGATGAAATTAAATGAGCCCCACCGTTAAGTGTTTTTATAATACCTGTTTTAACCCTCATTTGACTGATTTGAATATATATTAAGATATCGATTGTTGTGTGACTTTTTTCTGAAACCACTTGATTCTTCTTTGACATGTTGTCAAATCACGAAAACATCATCGGCATACCGTCATCAAGTCTTTAGGCATTGCACCACAGACTTTTCATCACACAAAATTTGACATCAAGATTTCCTTGAATTTCATTCATATGAGAGAAAAGTGTGTTCAGAAAAAAAAGACACACCAATCGATATCAAATGAGTGTTAAAACAGCTTTTATGAAAACTCTTTATGATTGGGATCATTTAATTCATCTACAACTGAAAAAAGAAATAATGAAATTAATTTCTTTAAATATATTCTTGAGGAGGATCCATATCCAACGAATTCCATACGAATTTCTCTACGCGGAAAGGATTTTACTTCGTAAATAGAGTAAGCGCTTCGAGCGTACACGCGCTACAGATCCCATTTCAAGCGGATCAAGCGGCGAAGCTCATAGCTGCTCGTATACGCCCGCTCGAAGTCGCCTGTAGTGGACGCAGCTGCATTGGAATACATTGCTTGGGATTCGTAGCAACTTGCCGCACGTTTACGCCCGTTTCGCGAGAGCCATAAAACGCTCGAAAACGCTTCCATTGGACGACCGGTCTTATCCATGAAGTTACCCGCATTCTACCCGGATGCTTCTTTGATTTAAACTATTTGGAGATTTAAAATTGAGATATCGCTTGATATCTCGGAAGTGTGAACTTGAAAGCCAGTATATCGACGTATTCAGAAGTGAGTTATGGCCCGTTATATTAATCATATAATCATATGTTTGTTTTAGGTCCCAAAAACCGAATTTCAAAATTTGTAGTCACAAAAGTTATAACACTACAGTTTGATTTTTTCTGAAAAAAATTAGCCAAATAATCGCATTCTGCAATTCTTTTTCTCATTATCTCACTGAAATACTTTAAATATTTTGTTTGTCAGTCCTGAATTGAATTAAAAAAATGACTAACACTTTCTTCAACATTGAAAACATAAATTCATCATGAAAATATCGGGTAGGATCTAAACCAGAGAAATATTATTCATTTATTGGTAATTCTCAATGATAATTTTCGTTTGCTGGAATCGACAAAACTTTACAGTCTTCCTTATTTCAAGGGAGCTATAAGCCATTCATATTCCCCTTGGAGAAATGGAAGAAGTGTAGATTGGTCGGCTACACCAAAATATGAATGTATTCGTAGGTATGTAGGGAAGAAACGACGAAAAAAATGCACCAAGTTGATTACATCTTAGAACATAATCAATATCATTTTCAGAAGCTTCTTGAACAATGTAGGGTAACAATGATGGCAGAGCTATATTGGCTGAGCAGAGAAAAAACTTTGTGTATCATACAATCTAACCCCCAATGATATTTCTTTCAACTCTACACCGCACCATTCATTTCTACCCGAGTGAATATTTTTTTTTATGCAGGCCAGGAAAGATCTACTATTTTAATTAATGTATTGTAAATAAGTGAATTGAATTATAATTTTCTTTCGAACTCCATTGAACATATCGTCGGTCCGATTCCAAAGTAACGAATGTGTATAATTGGTGTTTGAGAAAAACGTGTATTGAAAATTCAAGACATTTTTCAAAACAGGAATTGATTCCTGCACGTGGTAAAAGAATGAATTCCTCTGTTTGCAACAATTCATTTTCATTGTAACAAGAACTGTTCCTACTACAGGGATTGAAGTACCTACTTTAATCGTTCATTAAATAAAACAGCAAATTCCTTTTGTGTCTAATCTGATTAGAATTTGTTCCTATTCCAGAAACTCAATTTTTGTAGTGGTTACGAGATTCTTTTTCTGCGTGCTGAAAATTTTTCAATCGCTGTAAGGGCAGCTCTTCTGATGGACTATAACGGTTCAAGAAAGTTATTTGTCATGCATCTAGATGAAGAATGAAGATTTGAAAAATATATATTCTGCTACAATTTATTCAGAAATACAAAGAACAGATAGATCATTTACAAATTAAAGACGAACCATTACTGGCAAGATTTTGGTATTATTATTCAACCAGGATTGGACCTGTTTGTCATTTGGCACACCGTCTTCTTCATCAAACCTTCATCTCCAAGTTCTTCCTTTCCGAGTAATGTTGAAGCTGACCTGAGAGGCACTGAGTCTTAATAAGGGCGAAACTGATCTGTCTCTGCTCTGCTTCAATGGCGACATTTCCCGCTTTTGATAAATCTGCAAACTGGATCCCCACTAGTCTGTTATTGCATAGGAATGCAATGTTGATGTGGTTGACTCGAATACAAAATAAGTTTATTTAGACAAGCAATTAATAAAAAAACAGGATATTATCACAATTTCCTTGTTCAAGACAAGCAATTAATAAAAAAAACAGAATACTATCACAATAATGCCCTTAAGTGGATTATAGCAGTTTTAACATGTCCGGGTAAAATGGGGTAGCTGAGTAAGGTACTCATTGGCGCCCACAGAATTTTTTCTTAGGGGCGACATCAGTATTTCATTTTGCCCAAAAACAATAGGGGGATGAAAATCTCGGGAGGGGCCACAGCCCCCTTCCCCTCGCGGGCACCCATGAAGGTACTGATGAAATACAGTAATATTCGCTTTTATAACGAACTTCAATGGTGCGTCAAAAACGGTTCGCTATAAGCGAAGTTTTCAATAAAAGATAAATAATAATCCTGATATTTCATTTCGTTCGCTAAAAATCAGTTTGATATAAGCGAAAGATCGCTTAAGCCTGAGCCGTTATAAAAGCGAACATAACTGTATTCGATTCTCTACATCAGTGTTTTTCAACCTTTTTCATGACACGACCCCCCATAGTATCGCAAAAAATTTCGCGACCCCCCCCAATCCTGATTTTTTCCATGTATGTTGAAAATATGTATGTAAATTCGAGAAAAATAGTTGGAGACTCGACTGTTTCAAATCATTTTCATTTGTGAAGATATGAGTATGGGTATACTCAATCGAAATTTGTTTTATCATACAGGGGTAAAGTGGTTTTCAATAGGTTGACCAGACTTATGGAACTTCGCGCTGAACTTTCAGTATAAACACAAAAACAAACAATACTTCATTTCCACAACCAGCCAAGTCAGTTAACTTGTAATTCATTTTTGACATTTTCCTTTTGAAAATAGCTTTTTCTTTCTGAACCAAACGTCTTCGAAGCCAGGATGCAAAAAAAACTTCAAGACTTTACAAGAAAAATTGAATAGTGGTCCTCGTCTTTCATTGAAGTAATGAGAAGTGAGATTACATTAATTGGCATACCGGTTGTCTCAAAAATCTGGAAAAGGTTAATTTATTTCGGGCATAGTTGAAAGATCGAAATTCTGATACTGGGGTCTTTAGTAATTTCGTCCGAAGAATCGAATGGACCATCAGTTTTTGGGATTATGGTGCCCATCTTTTTTATTGCAGCTTCGGATTCAGCGGAAAATTTTTAATCCGAATTGGTTACTTAAAACAAAAAATTTTTCATCCTTGTTTGGAACCTATGCAGCGTTTTTTATTTAAAAATCAGTCAGACCAGGATGCGAAAATTCATATACTAATACTAAGTAATTTTAAGCGGAGAATCGATTGGGCCCATCAGATTTTGAGCCCGATGGAGCCTTATGCGAGATATGAGGTCCAACTTTGATTTTTTAACAAAAAGTGCTACATGGAGTCCAAATATGGACAAAAAAATTTCTGTTTTCACCAATTCGGATGAAAAATTTTCCACTTTATCCGAATCTGCAATGAAAAGAAAGGTTTGCATTTGAAATTTCAAAGCTGGGCCTCATATCTCGTATGAGGTCCTTTCAGGCGAAATTAGGTACCGAAGACCCCAGTATCAGAATTCCGATTTCCCACATGTTGCGGAATAGAATCACCGTTTCCAGACTTTTGAACCACCAGATATATCTGAAATGAAAACGTTATCATATAATCAGAAACAGGTTCACGCTTTACGGATAAGCATACCATGCAAAATGCAAGAAGAAAACGGGAGACGGGAGAAATGAATATACGCGAGGATCCATGCTTTAAGTGCCACATGGGATGGAGTTCGGACTGCCATCACTAGGTGTCGCTTCGGTTATTTAATTCTCCGAAGTGCTCACCAGAATGGTTTATAGTTTCGTGACTTCACAGTGTTCGTTGTCGAGTTGGAGAATTATGTTGCACTGATGAGGGGTAACAACCCCGAAACCGGTATGCATCTATTCCCTTCTCGACGACGACGCTATTTCCTGTGGTTTACTTTCAGCATGGATCTCCGCTAGTCCACGATCGCAGTTCGGAGATTAATTTTTCCGAATTGTGACCGTTTTCTTCTTGTTATCATATAATGTGAAGAAAAAATAAATTGTCTCATTACTTCTCAGTGAACAAAAACAAGCATTAAAGTACATTAAAATAAACTAGTAGTCGAAATGTTTTTTTCTTTATTAATTTATTTGTATGAAGAACATACCAGTATTTCTTTTCCTTGATAACCATTTCTTAATATATCTATCCTTTAAGAATTTATTGATGTTTTTTAATGAAGTAAGTACCTAATCGTCTCGACCATTCGCGACCCCTGGGGGGTCGCGACCCACAGGTTGAAAAACACTGCTCTACATGGTAAGTGCTCTGGGGTCATTGATAGAGTTTCATCCATTCATTTGTGACATCATTGAATAACGAGAACTGCGAACCCCAACCAAGAAAATGTTGAATATTTCACACATAAATAGGCAATCTTGAAATAATTATTACTAAATTGAGAAATAGTTATGTATTATACTGGTCAGGAATATCTCATGATATCGAGAATTTTGTCTTGGCCAACATGTTAAATATATTCGATTCTAGCTCAAACCCGCGGCTGCACTCGCGTAATATTTTAATTTAAAACGGTACTGATAGACTGATAGGCATGCAACTCCACATTCATAACCTCGTATCGAAAGAGGGACAGTCACGGGACTACCTGACAAAGCGATCTCGTGTAGATTCAATAATTTATAGCTCAAATTCTTATTCATTCAACCTTTTTTTTATATGCAACTCTCGGGAAAAGACTGAGCTTATAGCCCGTTTTCACACGTCCTGAGATGAATTCAGTAAAAATCGACTTGTGCGCGCCTTGAACTGCTGCAAGTTGTAACCAGAAGGGAATACATCTTGTGGTAGGGTATTCCATAGCCTTGCAGTTCGGTAAAGAAAAGCCCTCTGATACACTGATGTCCTAGCTGTAGGAAGATGCACGGCAAACTGGTGACTATTATCGGCCAGCCTTGTTCGCTGACCAAATTGGGCTCCTGGTGGAATTATGAAAGCAATGGCAGCAGAACTAGTGTGATAGTATCTGTTAAAAAGGCTCAAGTCTCCGACATTCCTACCGTGATCGAGGCTATGAAGGTTGGCAGTTACCGTTGGATCATCTATTAGGCGCACTGCTCTATTTTGAACGGAGTCAAGTAGGTGTAACCTGTGGTCATTTTGAAGTATCCATTAGAAAACTATACTGTAAAAAGCATTTTTTATCAGGAATAAATGCCGCAGAGAACAATCACATACATTTTTACATTAATTCAATCCATGCTATTCAAATTGAACATTACTTTGAATTGAACTGAAAATGTTTAAAATGGTTATCGTTGGTTGTCCTCAGCAGTTAGACATATGCTATCGCGGACTTTTTTATAGAACTTTTTGAGCACTACAAAATTGTCTCTGAACATAATTCCCTATCTCTTATAGTTTACCCAGCGTAGGCTGTAAAAGCCTGAAAAACGGGTTAATTAAAGACTATTTCATGAAAAGTCGATATTTTTTCTCATTTCTTCGTGATATAGGAATGAACACTACATGAAAACCTCCCAAAATAAATTCTCTACATTATAGTGAAAGTTTCATCAGAATTTGTCATCTGGTTCATGAGTCCATAGAAGAAAAGACAAACACACGGACATTCACATTTATAATATTAGTATAAAGCAAAGATTATAGAGTTAGAAAGATAGGAAACGCCCTTACTTCTGTGGTACTAAAATCCGACTACGATTTTTGGCTAGTTTTGACACCTAGATGGCGCTGAAAACATAATTCATTACAGAAAACTATTTTAAGAGGCGCGAAATTCGAATTATACTTTTCATAAAATTCCATTGAGTATTCTTTGTCGAGCTTTTAGAGAAAAATCCTGATCGACAAAACAAAAGCAGAGCTCCGTTTTTTGATCAGGATTATATTTTCCATCTACACATAAGGTACCTTTACATTAACGATCTTTCCTGCGCGACTGGAACGTCCCGTGACAATCACGCGCGAATGCACGATAGTGTAAGGGAAACCTTTCGCTCGGGACTAGACGCGTGAAAATCGCACACTCTCTCGCTAGCGATTACCCGCGTGATTATTTCATCTCGATAAGCGCGATTGGCACGTGACGTTCCAGTCACGCAGGAAAGATCGTTAGTCTACATGTAGCTGATACAGTTTACACGCGCCACTCCAGACCGCGCGAAAGCGCGAGTGATTTCGCGCGCGATGAATCGCGCGTGAAAGATCGTTAATGTAAAGGTACCTATTGTTTTGAATCAAATGAAATACGTTTTGGATTCTTCATATTTTTTATTTGAAATGATTGTGTAAAATCAACTACAATACAATAATTATGAAATTGAGAACATTTCAAAAATTTGTTCACATATTAGAGAATTATTATAACAATTTCAAGAACTTATTCATAGAGTGAACTCTCGATAAATTGAACATCGATAAATTCAAGCAGTAGTTCTGGGCCCGATTCAAACATATCTTACCCAGTGTATTTTAACCTCAATGAGCCTAGAGGGTCTAGTAGATGAGTCGAACTGCTGGGAGGGTCGTCAAGAGAACTACCACCTCTATAAGTCGTTCTTTTGACCACTATTGCCTCTATGAGTTGAACTTTTTGATCTAATGAATGAGACCGAAGATAATTCGGTTCGCAAACAAATTATCCAGAACAAAATATTTTTGCCCCGAAACCTCTATCCATTTGATAACACTGAAAATAAAAAGCAATGAACAAGACAGTTACACGATACGAGTTTCAAAACTTACATTTCCATTCTCTTTGGTAATGAAAAGAATGCACATTCAAGATCATTCTTTCTATTATTTCTGCAATTAATCACCATGCATTTCGAATGTCGGCCAGTTTCTAACACAAATTTCATAACAGAAAAACCCACAAACCAAGAGGTGCTACTCTTGTAGATTTCGAGTGATTTCAGTGGAAAATAGCGAGATAATACAATCAGCATTCAGCAAGTATTTCTTTCAAAATGACAACAGCCTACTAATAATCTCTATAGGAAGTGATCTCGTTATCAGATCACAGGCAAAGATTATAGAGTATAAAGATGGGAAACGAAGCGACTACAGTGATGTCAGCGACATCTGTTTTTCAAAAGTAAGAGATTAGAGTAGATTAAATAGAGATTATTAGTAGGCTGTTGTCAATTTTGAGAGAAATACTTGAATAAATATTTTTGCTGAATGATGATTGCATTTTCTAGCGTATTTTCCACTGAAATAACTCGAAATCTGCAAGAGTAGCACCTAGCTCACTACATAATCTTGGTTTGTGTGTTTTTCTGTTATAAATTTTGTGTTAGAAACTGGCCGACATTCGAAATACATGGTGATTAATTGCAGAAATAATAGAAAGAATAATCTTGAATGTGCATTCTTTTCATTACCAAAGAGAATGGAAATGTAAGTTTTGAAACTCGTATCATGTAACTATCTAGTTCATTGCTTTTTATTTTCAGTGTTGTCAAATGGATAGAGGTTTCGGGACAAAAATATATTGTTTTGGATAATTTGTTTGCGAACCGAATTTTGTTCGGTCTCATTCATTAGATCAAGAAATTCCACTCATAGAGGCAATGGTGGTCAGAAGAACGACTTATAGAGGTGGTGGTTCTCTTGACGACCCTTCCAGCAGTTCGACTCATCTACTAGACCCTCTAGACTCATTGAGGTTAAAATACACTGGGTAAGATATGTATGAATCGGGTCTAGAACAACTGTTTGATTTATCGATGTTCGATTTATCGAGAGTTCACTGTATGAATTAGTTCTTGAAATTGTTATGATAATTCTCTAATATGTGAACAAATTTTTGAAATGTACTCAATTTCATAATTATGTATTGCAGTTGATTTTACACAATCATTTCAAATAAAAATATAAAGAATCCAGAAGCGTATTTCATTTGATTCAAAGCAATATGCAGAAAAAAGATCATCCTGATCAAAAAGCCGAGCCCTGCTTTTTTTTTGTCGATTAGGATATTTTTTTAAAAGCTCGACAAAGTATTCAATTAAATGAAAATTTATGAGAAATGTGTTTCGAATTTCGCGCCTATTCTATTAAAATAGTTTTCTGTACTAAATAATGTTTTCAGCGTCATCTATGTGTCACAAGTAAGAAACTAGCCAAAAATCGTAGTCGGATTTTAGTACCACAGATACAAGGGCGTTTCCAATCTTTCTAACTCTATAATCTTTGATCACAGGCATATCTGCTTCACAATAAAAGGGAGCTGTACTGTCAAGGATCCAGAAATTTTCAGGAATCCGGGAAAAACAGATTGGTCCAGGTACCTGACACTCCTATCTGCTAACCTGGGACAGGAAATTCTAATACCCAAGACCACGAGAGAATTGAACTCGGCTGCAAGCAAGCTGCAAGAGTCAATTATCTCAGCATATCACAACAGTTGTCCACCACAGCTTCGGAGACCGAAAGGTGCTTCGAAATGGTGGTCACCTGAGTTAGGTGAAGCTAGACGCACTAGCAGGCACCTTTTCAACAAGGCAATGAGATCTGGTGTTGAAAATGACTGGGATGACTATAAATCAGCCCTGAGGAGATACAAAGGACTAATAAGGAAGTCTAAACGTGAATCCTGGAGGAGCTTCTGCAGTGACATAGAGGGTGCACCTGAAGCCAACCGGCTAAGGAAGATACTCTCTGCTGGTGGCCCCCCAAGGATCGACTATCTGAACCTTCCAGCTGGGCAAAGAACCTGCTCGGAGGAAGAAAGTCTAAGACATCTCTTAGAGACTCACTTCCCTGGCTTCACAGAGAATGGCTACCCGCAGAGTGAATGCCGACGACAAGCCTCACGAGAGGATTGGAGGATGGCTTCATAAGTCGTAACGCATTCTCGAATTCGTTGGGCTATCAACGGATTCGATCCTTACAAGGCTGCTGGGGAGGACGGTATAGTTCCAGCACTTCTTATTAGGGGGCTGGAGATGCTGTCTTCTCCGGTGCTCCACATACTTCGAGCTAGCTTAGCCTTTGGACACGTTCCACTTTCCTGGAGGAAAGTGAGGGTTGTTTTTATACCTAAACGGGGAAACCCACGCACACAAAAGCGAATGACTTCCGACCAATCAGCCTCTCCTCCTTCTTAGTCAAGACGTTGAAGAGGGTAGTCGAAAGATATATAAGGGATGGGGCATTAGTGACCTGTCCAATACATCCCTCCCAGCATGCATATCACAGGGAAAATCTGTAGATTCTGCTCTACATTCGGTTGTCACCTGTATTGAGGGCGGACTACATCATAAAGAATGGACACTAGGCGTATTTCTAGGCATTGAGGGTGCATTCAACAACACTGCGTTTGATGCGATGCGTTCGGCGTTCAAACATGGTGTCCCACCGGTTCTCTGCCGCTGGGCGGGGTCTATGCTTGCGGCTCGCAGCATTGTTGCTCAGCTGGGCGGCTCGACTATTGGGGCACACCGGGCAGGGGGTGTCCGCAGGGTGGTGTCTTATCACCTCTGCTGTGGAACCTTGTCATGGACGGGCTCCTGGTTGAGTTGGCTAGGGCGGGGTACACTGCTGTGGCCTATGCGGATGACCTTGTCCTGCTGATCAGGGAAAAGTAATCAGCACCATTACTGATCTGATGCAGAATGCTCTGCGTGTGGTAGAACGATGGTGCTTAAAGAACGAACTCGCGGTAAATCCTGGAAAGACGGAGATGGTCCTGTTTTCTAGGAGAAGAGTGCCGGTCAACATCAGACTGCCAAATCTGTTTGGTGTAGGGCTGGCTCTATCGGAACAGGTTCGATATCTAGGTGTGATTTTGGACCGCAAACTACTGTGGAACAAACATATCGAGACACAAACGAGGTAGGCCAATGTAATACTCTGGTCTACTCGGAGAGTAGTGGGAAGAGGATGTGGCTTCAAGCCCCATGTTATGCACTGGTTGTATACCATGGTGGTGAGGCCTCTCCTAACCTATGCAGCGCTGGTGTGGTGGACTTCAACAGAGAAGACCTGCAACCGAGCCATCATGACAAAATGTCAGAGAAAAGCCTGTTTGGGTATAACAGGCGCCCTGAGATCTACCCCCACAGCAGCAATGGAGTGTTTGCTGGGTCTTCCGCCTGTGCACCTCGCTGTCAGGGAGGTAGCTATGAAGACAGCTCTTAGACTCTGGGAACAGAGACAATGGCACAATGATGGGATGTTCAGGAGGCATTCGGGAGCTCTCAAATTGGTGATAGATGCTAATGCATCCCTTCTCCATAGAGGGGACCGCGCGCTAACTAGCTTCTGTTTCAACGAACCCTACCGGGTGATTGTCCCTGATAGGGACCACTGGTCTGATACAAACAGGTAACTTAAACCTGAAGGCCCTACATGGTTCACCGACGGCTCCGTAAGATTTACGGGGACTGGTGCTGGGATCGTGGGACCTCGCTTCGAGCGGTCCACCCCCCTAGAAAAGGACTGCTCGATAATGCAGGTGGAATTGTATGCAATTCTTGTCTGCACACTGGAAATCATACACAGAGGCTACTCTGGTAAACACATATACATATGTTGTGACAACCAGGGAGCATTGAAAGCCCTTGCTGAGACAAGAGTCAATTCATACTTGGTAGGAGAATGTAGGGAGGCTCTGCGTGAGCTGGGCTCTCGTAATTTTTTAAAAGTTATTTGGTGTCGGCACACGCGGGGATCCTCGGCAACGAGAAGGCAGATGTACTGGCCAAGCGGGGAGCACGATCAGCTTTTGTTGGTCCGGAGCCGTCGCTCCCCATCTGCCGAACTACAGTCAGACATTTCTTTAAGAGATGGCTAGACGGTGCATTTTCCTCTGAAAGAAGCACAGGAAGTGGTCTTAGGCAGTCGAGGCTTCTCATTGAGAGGCCTTCCTCTGCAACTGAGGTCAAAAAGTTCCTGGCCCTTGGGAGGAAACAACTAAGTCTGGTAGTTGGCGCACTGACCGGCCACCTGTTCAACAAACATCTTAATAGGATGAGACTAACTGACTGCCCAAGGTGCCGCTGGTGCAAGAGCACAGATGAAACTGTTGAACTTATGCTGTTCAACTGCATCAACCTTTATGAGTTAAGGTCAACACACCTAGGAAACCCTACACCCAACATTTCCATGGTGAGAGGGACCCCTTCCTGTCGACTCGCAACATTTCTGTTGACGTGTCTAAGGAACTGAGTCTCTTGTTCTACAGGCGGAGGAACAATGGGCCATCAGGCCTCGGTTCTGCCAGATAAGGCACCACAAATGAAGAAGATGAAGAAGAAGAATAATCTCTATATAATCTATGCCAAATGGACCCTAATTAAATATTTTAACCATAACCCGATTACTTTTGAAAAACAGATGTCGCTGACATCACGGTAGTCGCTTCGTTTCCCATCTTTATACTTTATAATCTTGGTATAAAGTAGTATAGATTCTGTTAAATCCTCATGAAATTACTGGACAATTGAAATTGGGATTGATTTTCATGAAATGAATAATGTCTATCCAATATGGATTGATAATTTCCAACATTTATTGAATTATGATTCGCTAGTACTTGTCCAATAAATAATTCACAAATTATGATACCTACACAAAATATCCCAAATGTTATTTTCGGATGAGGATTCACAATTCCCAAGGCAAGAATTGCAAAATCATTGCTGTTGACCGACTGATTGCATCCTCAATCAACAGACACTGTGGAAAGAAGCATTTAGACGATGAAAGTTTGATTACGAATGTTGATACAATTCACATCAATGCTGCTCTATTGGAATATCGTTTCTGTCCAATCTCTAGTAAGATTTTGTTTGTGTTCAAAAGAAAAATTGGGGATTCCGAATATAAATTCGAGGAAACAGGGAGCTTTCGTGAAGAAAAACCATTGAATTCAAAGGTAATAAACACCACCTTAATAGGGTAGGGTTCGACAGAAGAGCGGCGTTTCACCTCTCAAAAGACTTAATATTGCGAGATGTAATATTTAAACGTCTTTTTCCTTATTCCTCATGATAGAAAGTATGGATCGGGCCCGTTGCGCAAAGGGCGGGACTTAGTGTTCAGAAGGTTTTTCGATAGTTTCTATATGAAATGAAATGAAGATACACACGACTGTACACACATAACATGAGATTACACCAAGGATTTACATTCACGAATGAAATCATATAGTCGCAGAACTCCGGTAAATGTAGGCCTCATAATTTCTGATAAACAACTAAGCATGTCAAATACTGAAATAGTTATTGTTGAGAGTTTCAGGACTCTGGGCTAGCAAATAAGGACATTCCTTCTGAAAGCCTGTTTCACTAAAGTCCATTTAAATTTCATGGTTCCTTAAAATTGTAATCCTCCATCAAAAAGGTTACTCCACTGACGCAAGCCATGGACACATTATTAAAGGTAGAATTAGTGTTTTAAAGAATCATTAAATTTTGGGGGACGTTCGTGAAACTGGCAGTAAGATTAAAACAAATCCATGTTTGATATTATTTTACCTTTATTTTGATTGAGAAGATCCTAATTATATGTCTGCTAGAATTCACTGAAACGACAGGGGTTTGTCTTCACCTTACTCTACATACTTTCGCCCCCAATTTCGTCTCCAGATTACTGACTCTATATGATTTATTAGTGATCAAGTAGGAAAACACATGCATTATCAATTCATTTTATGATATTTCATATAATATTCATAAAATTATTGACGAAATTAAATACGAAAAACAGCGAAATGATTTAAATTAATCTGCATTTTCTCCAGAATCGGACTGAGATCCATTGTCAACAGGATCCTCAGCAATCGATAAGAGCAATCGGCTGGCATCCAGGGCCGCCGCCAGACATTTTGCCGCCCCGGCAAAAAAAAATTTGGCGCCCCGGGAAAATTATATTTTGCTAACTTGCTGTGATGTATTGAGTTTGGGACCAATAACAAACTCATTCACAATTTGATCGAGGGGCAAAAAAATTCAGAAACGAAGAAAATATAACTATAAATATGTATTATGCAAAAAATATATCAAATAAAAAATAAACAAAAAGGAACATATATAATGGCCATCGAACTAGAACCATCAGACTAGAATGTTTGAACTCAAATAAATTTCTTCCTGTTCTCTTCATCTCGAAAAAGTCCTGAATTGTTTGAGATATATCGAGATTATTGACTATCTCATGTTCAATGGATATAATGGCTAGATCAGATAATCTATCTTGGGCCATTGTTGATCCTAGAAAATTTTTCATTTTCAACTTTGAAAAGATTCTCTTGCCGAAAGTATCCCAAAAATATGTTCAATGTTTAATAAAATCATTATACGACAGTTTCTACTACTGTGGAGGATGGGTTAGGATTCCAGGAAAAGTCGTAGAACGTTTTAATAATTTATTTAACAAAAACAAATTTCGAAGTTGGTTAAAACTTATTAGTCTGAAAAGACTGATTTATAAATCGTTGCGGCAGAAAGTAATGGTTTGTAGGACGTCGACGACGGTGATAGGTTTAAAACTTTTAGTCTGAAAAGACTGATTTTTGTAGAATATATGGATTCCACACAGCGAAGGCGAGTCGACAATTAGTATGGAATTTGTCAGGCTGGTTCGTTGTTGGGTTTTAGCGGCTGTGAATGTTGGTTTGTTCGAGAAATATTCGAGTAGCAGGTAGCCGTTGAAGAGAAATCTGTTCGAAGCGTTGAAACAGATGTTTCTGCGTTGAGCGGAAGTGTCGAATATCTCGTCGAAGTTGCTGGGTTCGAAGTCTCGATGGAAAAGGATCTGTTTCTGCTTTCTTGCTGTATTTATGTCTGTTTGTCTTCACCTATTAGGGATGCGAATTTTTTTGACCTAGAAAAGGCGTGACTTCGTCTGATCTTCTCAAGTCGGATTTAACGAATTATTGTTTTCGTTCCAGCTGGACTTGAAGAATTTTCGGTGATTTCGTCGACTTTGTTTTAACGGACTTAGAGAATTCGCCACACACTCCCCTGCCAGTGATTTGCGTCAGTAAATCACGAAATCCGTGAGTTTCGATGAAAAACGAACTCTTCTCCCTGATCTGGTGTTTTCTCTTCTTTCTGGATTCTCTTCGGTTTGGGAGGATTGTGGAGTTTGCGGCTCGGGCTGTTGATTATCTTCTTCTTCGCTTATGATGTAGGCTGGTTTCAGTCTATCTATGGTCACCGTTGTGTCTTTTCCGTTCATTTTCACGGTAAAGGTTTTCTCGCCTCGTTTGCTGACTTGATATGGGCCGTCGTACGGTAATTGTAAGCATGTTTTTGGTCCATCATGTCTTACAAATACGTACTGGGTTGTTTCGAGGTCTTTAAACACGAAACTTCTCTTCTCGCCGTGTCTTGATCCTTTTACTGGTCTGATTCTTCTGATTTGGTCTCTCAAATCTTTGACGAATTCAGTGATGTCTTCGGATGTGGCTGGTTCCTCGTTGGCGGTCAGGAATTCTCCTGGTAATCTTATCGGTTCGCCGTAGGTGAGTTCTGCTGAGGTGGTTTTGAGGTCCTCTCTCCAGGCTGCTCGCATGCCAAGAAGGATTGTTGGCAACGACTCTGTCCATCGGTCGTTCTGGTGGCATTTGATCGCTGCCTTGAGTTGACGGTGGAAACGTTCGACCATGCCGTTGGCTGCTGGGTGGTAAGCCGTGGTGCGGAGATGCTTCGTGCCTGTCAACTTGCTGAGTTCGTTGAACAAGCATGATTCAAATTGTCTGCCTTGGTCGGTGGTGATCCGAAGTGGTGTGCCAAATCTTGCAATCCAATTTGCATAGAATTCTTTGGCGACGGTGGTGGCTTCTTGATTCGTCATTGGGATGGCTTCTGGCCATCGGGTAAATCGGTCGACCATGGTAAGGCAGTATCGGAATCCCTCTGAATGTGGCATGATGACAATGTCGATGTGGACATGTTCGAATCTTCTCAATGGCGGAGAAAATGAACCAAGTGGGGCGGCGACATGGCGGGTTACTTTGGATCGTTGGCATTCTATGCAACTGCGTGCCCATTTCTTGCAGTCTGCGTTGATGGAGGGCCAGACGAACCGTTGCTTGACCATTTTTGTTGTGGCGTTGATACCTGGGTGTGCCAGGTTGTGGACCATGTCGAATGCTGCTCTGCGGAATGGCTTCGTGATGAACGGTCGTGGTTGTGGCGTGGATGTGTCACAATACACGGCGATGTTCGTCTCTGGCGGCTTCACTCGTTTAAGGAGGAGTCCTGTATCTGAGTGGAGGTATCTCTGCAACTCATCGTCTCTTCTCTGGGACTCAGCTAGGGCAGGAAACTCCAAGGTGGCTCTGATCTCGTCTACTCGTGATAGGGCATCTGCGACGACATTTTCTCCTCCTGGTATGTGCCGGATGTCCGTGGAAAACTGAGAGATATAGTCTAGGTGGCGGAACTGGCGTGGTGAGCACTTCTCTGGCTTCTGTTTGAAGGCGAAGGTCAGCGGCTTGTGGTCTGTGAAGATCGTGAAGGTCCGGGCCTCTACCATATGACGGAAATGTCTGATTGCTAGGTAGATTGCAAGCAGTTCTCGGTCATAAGCTCCATAACGGGTTTCTGGTTGGGACAGCTTCTTGGAGAAGAATGCCAGTGGTTGCCATTCACCATTTACTTGTTGTTGGAGGGTGGCACCAACTGCAGTGTCGGATGCGTCAGTCACCAGGGCTAAGGGTGCGTCATCCTTGGGATGTGCTAGCAGGGTGGCTGATGCTAGTCTCTTCTTGGTTTCCTCGAATGCAGTGGAGGCTTCTGAGGTCCACTGTATGGTAGCTTTCCCCTTCAGGCTGGGTACCAGTAGATCGTTCAGTGGGGCTAGCGACTGGGATGCTCTGGGGATGAAACGCCGGTAGAAGTTTACCATGCCTAGGAATCGTCGTAGGTCCTTCGCTGTAGTTGGCTGGCTGTACTGCAAGATGTCTTGGACTCGGTCTGGCAATGATTTGGTTCCATCTGAAGACACCAGGTAACCCAAGAATTTTACCTCTGGTTGGCCGAATACACATTTGGCTGGGTTGAGGACGATGGAGTAATTTCGGAATCTCTCGAAGACGATCCGGAGATGTTCCATATGCTCTTCTTCGGTTGATGAGGCTATCAACACGTCGTCGATGTAGGAAAAGCAGAAGTCCAGTCCTCGTAGTACCTCGTCTATGAAGCGTTGGAAGGTCTGGGCTGCATTCCTCAGTCCGAAGGTCATGAATGGGAACTCGAACAGTCCAAAGGGTGTGGTGATTGCTGTCTTCGGACGTCTTCTGCAGCAACTGGAATCTGGTTGTAGGCTCGCACCAGGTCTAGCGTCGTGAAGATGCTTCTTCCTCGAAGGATGTGGGTGAAGTCCTGGATATGCCTCACGGGGTATCTGTCCGGGATGGTCCTGGCGTTGAGGGCTCGGTAGTCTCCACATGGCCTCAGCTCGTCAGTGTTCCTCTTCGGTGCCAGGTGAAGTGGGGATGACCATGGGCTCTTGGATGGTCGGGCGATGCCTAACTGCAACATGGCGTCGAACTCCTTCTTGGCTGCCTTCAGTTTCTCTGGTGCCAGTCGTCTTGGTCGGGCAGCAACAGGTGGTCCAGGGTCGTCTTGATGTGGTGCTTGGTGTTGTGGGCGATCTCCCTTGCGGTCCCTCCAGGTCGAGTGATCTGTGAAAATTCAGTTAATAAGTAATGGTACCTTGAATTTCCGAAGATGGTTTTGACTTCGGGGATGTTGCACTCAGTCACTTCTCCTCGAGAGGTGAGTTGGGTGGTTCCATCCAGAAGTCTTTGGTTCCTTATGTCCACCAGCAGGTTGAAGTAGCTCAGGAAGTCTGCACCGATGATTGGCTTCGAGACATCTGCTACCACGAATCTCCATGTGAAGTCCCTCCTCAGTCCTAGGTTCAGCGACAGGGTGATGGTGCCATACGTGTTGATGACTGTCCCATTGGCTGCTGACAAGGAGTAGTTGGACTTCTCTCTTCTGCCGGTGGTTGCGTTTCGTGGAAAAACGCAAAGGTCCGCCCCAGTGTCGACCAGGAATTGCAGTTTGGACTCCCGATCGGTGATGAAGAGGCGGCGTGTTGGAGGGCTGTGATCACCTGCCGCATCTAGTGATGGCCCAGCTCGTTTCCCGCCTTGTAGTTGCAGGGCGGCTCACACTTCTTGGCATCGGCTCCAAACCTCCTGTGGTACCAGCAAGGTCCTTCTTGTCGAGGGCGGCTGCGTTCACGGCTTCGTTGTCGGCTGTGTGGACGTCCTCGGGAGTGTCCTCGGGAGTGGTCTTGGGAGTGGCCTCGGGGTAGTCTCGTCGGTCCTTCATCAGCTCTGCTCGCAGTGCCTCGATCTGCTGGTTGACCCCCAGGGTAAGCTGCGCCATCTTCAGGTTGAACAGGGCTTCCAGGGATGTCGTCTCTGCTACCTGTCGTGGGAGGGGTTGGTCACAGGCCATCAGGTTGTCTGCATGGGTGGCTAGGTCCTCGAGGCTGTGGTCCTTGACGATGGTCAGCGCTGTCTGGACGGTCCTTGGCAAGCGGCTCATCCACAGCGACTTCATGAGGCCCTCTGGGAAGGTGGTATCTGCAAGCCCCTGTAAATGACGTAAAAATTGAGAAGGCTTACGATCTCCTATTTCTTCGCGTTCAAGCAGACGACGGGACTTCTCTTCCTGCGATGCACTTAGCCTCCTGATCAGCTCCGACTTCAGCTTGGTGTAGGCTCCGGTCACTGGTGGGCTGAGAATCACATCCTTAACCTCGATGGCGAACTTGGCTGGCAGGGCTCCTGTGACGTGGCCGAACTTGGTCTCCTCCAATGTAACTCCCGCTGCTCGGAAGCTCCTCTCAACCATTGCGAACCATAGCTCAGGTTCGTGGGCGATGAACTCCGGGATCTTGACGGCGACTCTGGATATTTCGGCAGTTTCATTGTCCGGCATCCTCTCGTTCTGTTGTAGGGTTCTAGTCACTTACCTGGATCACGTCGGGGTCACCAATTTGTGGAGGATGGGTTAGGATTCCAGGAAAAGTCGTAGAACGTTTAATAATTTATTTAACAAAAACAAATTTCGAAGTTGGTTAAAACTTATTAGTCTGAAAAGACTGATTTATAAATCGTTGCGGCAGAAAGTAATGGTTTGTAGGACGTCGACGACGGTTGATAGGTTTAAAACTTTTAGTCTGAAAAGACTGATTTTTGTAGAATATATGGATTCCACACAGCGAAGGCGAGTCGACAATTAGTAATGGAATTTGTCAGGCTGGTTCGTTGTTGGGTTTTAGCGGCTGTGAATGTTGGTTGTTCGAGAAATATTCGAGTAGCAGGTAGCCGTTGAAGAGAATCTGTTCGAAGCGTTGAAACAGATGTTTCTGCGTTGAGCGGAAGTGTCGAATATCTCGTCGAAGTTGCTGGGTTCGAAGTCTCGATGGAAAAGGATCTGTTTCTGCTTTCTTGCTGTATTTATGTCTGTTTGTCTTCACCTATTAGGGATGCGAATTTTTTTTGACCTAGAAAAGGCGTGACTTCGTCTGATCTTCTCAAGTCGGATTTTAACGAATTATTGTTTTCGTTCCAGCTGGACTTGAAGAATTTTCGGTGATTTTGTCGACTTTGTTTTTAACGGACTTAGAGAAATTCGCCACACTACGATACACGATACCGATAAATATATATGCGTAAGTAAAAATTTTCAATCAGGCGGTAAGGTATCATAATAATAATAAAATAAATTAATCGATTCAAGTACAAATGCATTTGTATAAGATATATATGTTAAATAAAAATGCGGAATTCTAAAATGCATACAAAATATCGAGAAACAATGAAAACGCTCTCTGCTTTTAGTGTACGAAACTAAATGAACTCATGTTAAAGGAAAAAATTTGAGCGCCTTGGATTTTGATTATTACTAATTCTTCATTCCAAGGCAACACAGACCTCGTGTGTAAGGAAAATTTTAGACGATGATATCCGGATCAGAATGAGGTACATGTTATTTTTACATTTTCGTTCTGCGATTTGACCTTATGACATTTATTATCTGTTGCCATGTTCTTAAACTCTAACATCTGAAAAGAGGTCAATATAAATCTTAAGTATTCACCTGTATCTATTAATGATTATTATAATAATATTGATATATTCTTTTACTATGACCATTATCCAATAAATTAAGAATAAAAATCTGCCTCAAATTTTAGCTAGGCATATTTCCAACTCATTTAAAGGCGCCTCATCGAATTATTGAAACGACGCTTTATGGCTTTATGAATAATATGCGTATCTGAGGCGATCGATGAAAGACTAAAAAAAATCACCTACATTACTGTTAATAAGCAGAGAGCGCTTTATACTTATTATCGTTTTAATGTGAAATCCGACAGTAAAAAAAAATCCGAATTATAGAACTCACCTTCAATTTTGTAGGATAATTCAGTTCGAAAATCACAACTCCGAAGATAGATAAAAGATTTCTATTATGTAGCACTATATAGTTTTGGAAAAATATTGAATATTGTGACGACACACGACACTGAGGACTAACGAGTTCATAACCTTATTTCTCGAGTATTATAAACCCCTCCCGAATATCAAAATTTAGATTTCCGATTGGCAAACTGAAAATAAAGATCATAACTGAATTATCCTAGAAACCCTCCGAAAAAACTTTACAGTCCCAGATGTTCATCAAAGGGACCGACCGTTTTGATAATAAACTCGTAAACAAGTGAGTGTAATTAGGATGAGAGGCTGCTGAGGCGTTTGGCGAAATTTACAACCTGACAGGTATTTTTATTTATGAGTAGAATGCTGCATCTTCGATCGTTTTCGTTCTGCCAGAATTACTCTTGTATTGGTTTAATTGCATTTTTATCTTGTTATTTGTGTACACGTGTGATATATTTGGTTGACCAGGCTCACAAAGCCGCCCCTGAGTTTGGTCGTGTTTTCGCTTTCACGTTCGAAAGGAGGCGGTTTTTCGATTTCGAAGGAAAAAAATCTAGTATGACGAAACTGATTTTGCCGCCCCTAGAATTTGCCGCCCCGGCAGACTGCCCGGTTTGCCGGCCCTGGCGGCGACCCTGCTGGCATCTGCAATATGAGTGCAAGGTTCTTCAAATTTGAGCTACTTAAGTCCAGGATATCAGTCAAAGTCAATAGCTCTTTGCTCTTTGTATTAAATTATGTCAGATTGAGTGCTGTCATATCCCAAGCATTGAATTTGTGACCACTTAAAAGGCATTTTATTTGATTTCAACTTTCTTTTTGTGATTTAGCATTCCAAGTTTCTTCTTCTTCTTAGTCCGCCGTCCCACTACAAAGGTTGGCGACAGTGGCGTAACTGGGCGTGGGCGATGTGGGCGACCGCCCACAGCCTCGCACCCTTAAGGGCCCTCGCGGCCGAATGATTCCCTTTCCCCCTTAGATAAATCATTTTATTTATATATGAATCTATATGAAGACTTTTTTTTTGTTGACGACGTTTTCTATTTCTTACCACTCATCAACTTTCTATAGCGCAATATATTTGCAGAAATTCACACAAACCTTAATCGTGCAAGAAATACCCACATACATCAGTTCACTCTGGTCGCCACCTGAGGGAGACAAGATCGTATCTCCGACGCCCTAAATCAGAAAGAATATTTGACTATGAAAGCAGCGATGAACTTGTCCAGGATATCCTAAATTGCTTGATTTTTACTGTCTTTGGTAATTCTGGACTATACCATTTCCAATTGTAATTCAGAAATCGACAATTGACATTCAGAAAACATCACTTGTATTTCAGAAAACATCAAATGTTATTCAGATTTGTCAATTGAATTTCAGAAAATATCAAATGAAATTCAATTAAGTTATCCGAAATAATTTGATGTTTTCTGAAATTCAATTGACTTATCTGAAATTCAATTGACGCTTTCTGAAATTAAAGTGACTAATCTGAAATACACTTGACAATTTCTGAAATATACTTGAATTGGTGTATATAAGAAAAAAAATTTCGCGATATCTTAGTTTGTTTTAGGATATAACTGAATTTTGATATGTGATCGATTACAAAAGTGTGCCATAACATTTTTATTTACGAAAATACTAGACAACGATTGAATTTTTTACAGGCTATTTTCACAGGAAATAATTCTATATTCATTTTTTTGTCTCGTCTACTGAGGGTGGAAAAAAGAACTTTTTTCTTTTAGAGACAAACGCATTATTTTCATCTTATTATTAACAGTTCTTTATTGCCTATGCAATTGGCCATCGACCAAGGGCCTCCAGCCTTTTATATCTTATATCATAGAAAAAATTAGAGATAGAGAATTTAAAAAAGAATCTTAGTCCTAGTAAAAAGTGCTTGTAAAAAGTTTTAATAGTTTTCAGATATTTTGGAAAATGAAAAAGTTATGGCACATCTTCGAAATCGATAAAATATCAAAATTTTGTTATATCTTCGAAACAAATAAAGATATGATGAAGCGGTTTCCACTACTGGTATTTTCACGAAAACCTAGCCCAAGACTACTCTCAACGTTTTTACCTATCTAGTACCTACCAGAATCAGCCAAAATCAAGCAATTTTGAATACACTGTACAGTTGAAAATGTAGGACAGCTTTTCCAATATATAGCAAAAAACATCATGCAAGAAGTTTATCCATTCGAATTTCATTGACTATACCTGTGAGTACAGCCTCTGCTGATACAAGTTTCTCAAAATTGAAGCTGGTAAAAAATAATCTGCGGAATACAATGTATCAGGAAAGACTTTCTGCTTTGACAACCTTCTCTATCGAAACAGATTTAACATCCCATCTGGCTATGATGGCTAATTAAGCAGTTAAGTGAGGCTAGAAGCCGCCAATTTTTATTAGATTTTTACTTCATAATTCGTCACATAGGTATATTTTATTGAATGTTAGCCAATTTCGATTGTTTCTTATGAAATCCTTTTTCCATCGAGGGGCCTCGCAAATTTTATCTCGCCCACATATAATTGAGGTCTTGTTACGCCACTGGTTGGCGATCCAACTGGGTACTTCCAAGTTTACAAATTGATAAAAAAAAATTTTAAGGCTTTCACGACCGGTATACTAGTATTAAAAAAAGAGTCTTCCAGGCTAAATCGGCAGCAAATTTAAAATTGAGTTTTCTGCATCATAATGGATACCTATTCATTCATTCATTAGCTTTATTCGTTGCCGAATATACAACATAAAAGACAAAGTAATATTATAAGTCATCGTCATGTTCTGTGAACACGTCTATGGCTGAACAAGCCAATTCTTGAAGATATTCTTCGTCCGCAATCTGGACACTCATAAAATTTCCGCTGGACTATTCCGACGACGCCTATCCGGTCTGTTTTCAGTGAATGCAGCCACAATTCTCCTCCACTCGCTACGGTTCTGCGCAAGCTCTTCCCAATTGTCTTGAATGTTGAAAGATTTCAAACTGTTGTGTAAAACATCTTTATACCGCTTCAATTGACCACCCTGCTTTCGTCGACCTTCCGCAAGCTCGCCATATAGAACACATTTGGGTAGACGATTTTCGGTCATGCGTGTCACATGACCCGCCCATCTGAGGCGGCTCTGTCCAATCATGTCTGATATACTTTTACATATAGCTCTATGGAGTACTTCTATGTTTGATATTTTATGAAACCATTTTATGTGCATAATCTGTCGAAGCTGTCTTTGTTGAAGTCTCTCCAGAGCTTTGATGTGTCTCCTGTATGGCACCCATGTCTCACAGCTATATGTTAATGCTGGAATAACTATTGCTCTATACACAGCGACCTTGGTGGATAAAGAAAGGTCATGATTATCAAAGACTCTGCTTCTAAGTCTCCAGAAACATGCAGTGGCGGAATTGATGCGATGTTGGATTTCCTCATCAATGTTTCCCTTATTGTTCACTATGCTGCCAAGGTAGTTGAAGTGATCTACTGTTTCTAGCGTGGTTGCCTTGAATAAACATATTTACATCCTCTTGCACTGGGGGCGTGGTCATTATCTTGTTTTGTTAATATTTATCTTGAGACCAATGCCTCATAGGCCCACGTGTAGGTTTCGAGGATAATCTGCAGCTCCTCCGACGACCCAGCTAATAAACCGCAATCATCAGCATATTGTAAATCTGCGATATTTTTCGATCTAGTCTTGGCTCTGAGTCTTCTGAGATTAAAGAGGCCTCCGTCAAATCGATACTTAACTGCTATACCGCGTTCATTTAGCCTGTTGTCTACTATCATGGCAAGCGCAGTGACAAAAATGTTGAAAAGGATTGGGGCAAGTACACATCCTTGCCTGACTCCCGTTTGTGTAAGAAAGGGGTCAGTTGGTTCACCCTGTATCAGAACTCTTGCCCAGTTATTTTCGTGCAGACTTCTGCATACTTTTAAGAACTTCGGGGGTACACCAAAGCGCTCCATGATCTTCCACAAAGCCTCCCTGTTGATGGAATCAAAAGCCTTTGCCAGATCAATAAATGCCATATAAAGTAATGATTGTTGTTCTCTTGCCTTTTCCTGGAGCTGTCTAAGGGTGAAAATTAGGTCTGTGGTACCTCTATTTGGTCTGAATCCGCATTGGGCTTCCGGTAGAATGAGGTCTACATGTTTTGTCAGCCTGGCTGCCATAACCTTTGTGAGAATCTTTCCGCATATAGAGAGCAACGAAATACCCCTGTAGTTTCCACAGTCAGCAGCACTGCCCCTATTCTTGAATAGATTGACTACAAGTGCATCCCGGAAATCCTGTGGCACCTCACCCTTTGTCCAGATCAAATTAAAAAGGGATTTTAGGTTTGCCATTGTTTGGTTTTGGTTCACAAGAGTTTTATATATTTCCGCAGGTATTTGGTCGGCGCCTGGAGCTTTGTTGTTTTTTAGGCTGTTAATTGCTTTTTGAATTTCTCCCAGAGATATTTCATCATCCATTAATATTATTGGCTCATACTGCGGTATCAAGTTAATGGCAGCGTCATCAGTTGAAGAGTGTTGGTTTAGAACAATTGTATAGTGTTCCTTCCATCTTTCTTTTAATTGATTTAGGTCTTTTATTAAGTTGCCATTATCATCCTTAATTGAGCAAACTTTTCGATGCGTGACGCCGTAGACTTTTTTGACAGCTTCAAAAAAGTTTCTTTGATCATGCTGCTCAGCAAAATCTTGGATTTGCTTTGCTTTTTCAGTCCACCATTTATTTTTAATTTGCCTAATTTCTTTTTGAGTTGACCTTTTTATGTCTTCATACTTTCTTTGTATGTTCATATTGTTGGGGTTGTTTTGGACTGACTGGAACGCATTGTGTTTTGCGTCCAAAATGTTTTTTATTTGCTGCAGATTTTCTGAAAACCAATCTTCTTGTTTTTTGCTCTGTGTAACTCCCACAACTGATGCACTTGATTCATAAAGTGAATCTTTCAGACCAGCCCAGAATGTATCTACATCCTCAAAGTCATCGGTAGGCAGATTACTTAGTCTCATCCTATATCTTGGCATAGTCTTTCCCCTATTTCTGGGGATTGAAGTCGTTCTATATAAATTCTTTTTCTGGCTTTTGCTTGCTTTTTCTTGCGGTATGGAGGTTTTAGACTAGCTATCATTTTTGAGATTACGAGGCGGTGATCGGTCCAGCAGTCAATATTTGTTATGGCTTTTGTAATTTTCACTTCTTTCAAATGTTTTCTTCTGACAATAACGTAGTCAATCATGTGCCAGTGTCCAGATCTTGGATGACGCCAGGTGCCTTTGTATTTATTTCTTTGTCTGAACTGCGTGTTGGTTATTGTCAGATCATGTTCGACGCATTTAGTGAGCAGAAGTTCACCGTTGTCGTTAATGTTACCCACTCCGTGCCTACCTATCACATTTGGCCAGATATCAGAGTTTTTGCCCACTCTTGCATTAAAGTCGCCCAACAAGATTATTCGGTGGCTTTTTGGAATGTGTCTGAGCTGATGTTCTAGTTGTTCGTAAAAGGTTTCTTTAATTTGTTGCTCAGAATCCAATGTTGGAGCGTAAGCACTGATTATGTGAACGAAGCTTCGGTCTTGCAACTGATACTTAAGAGTCATTATTCGTTCTGATATACCATGGGGCATTTCGGTCAGTCGAGGCACAAGGCCGGTTTTTATAGCAAAGCCAACACCATGAATTCTTGTTGATCCTTTAGGGAGACCTTTCCAGAAGAATGTGTAACCGCTGTCCACTAAACTTCCTTCCTCAAGAAATCGAGTTTCACTGAGTGCTACAATGTCTATGTCCATGCGATTCAATCTTGAGCAATAATGGCCGTCCTTCTTTCTGGCCGATCTGATGTGTCGGAATCTGAAAGTGTGCGAATGTTCCATGCGGCACAAGTAAATGCTTCTCGTGACTTGCGTTTCTGTTTCTGACGATGATGTGTTCGAGCATACACCTCCTCTCGGAGATACGACGATTTTGTTCCGCTGAAACAATCCATCTTTTGTTAGCTGCGTGTGTTTATAGCCAGAATTAGTACGCTGCTATTCTAGCTTTGGTTGCAATGAAAGGTTTTGCCCATGGCACAGTTGGTCTGCGACGATGAGCTCTTCATTAGGAGGTAAATGCAACCTTAATCATATACTGTCACATTGACAGTATATACCTATGCTCTCTATGTGAAAATTTTGAATGAGCTTCCTGGACGAGCCTCTCGCAGTGATTATTAATTATTGATTTCAAATGAATGTCCTTTTCTTTGGCCGACAAGATCACTACTCCTGTAGATTTCTTCTTATGAGGAAGGAGTGAAGGACTTGTGTATTCTTACAACACAGTTAACTATCAGTAACCACAAGGGCATTCGACAGTCTCGATCCAAATGAAATTTTACGGATTTCTGTACAGAAACGTATTGGCATAATCTGACATAATAAATTGACATAACCTGAATATTTTCAGAAGAATTGATAAATACTTCTGGTGAAGAATAAGGAGTCATCAGGCAGGAGAATAACCATCTGAAAATTTTGGATTGTTAGTGTTAGAAGGATATCCCTGTGTCGTAGTGAGAGTGCGGAGCTCCCACTGTGTAAAACACATATTGCGATAAGCGAATCGATTGAAAAAACAAGAGGAATTATTAATTTCTATTTGCTGATTATATACTGTCAAATTGACAAACTTGCATAGACAAAATGAGTAAATTTCAACACAGAAAGTAATAAATTTTGACTTTTGCCTCCTAATGGCGGATTTACCACGTGACAAGGAACAGCCAATAAACGATGAGAAATCAACGTGTCGCCACTGTTTTGAATAAAGTCACTGTATAATAGAATTGACTGAAGCGCACTCTGTCAGCCAACTACTTCTCATTGAATAACTAGAGACATTGTATATACACATATATACATTGTTTATACAATGGTAGAGATCATTGAATAAATGCTGGAGATTTTAAACAAAAGTAGAAGACTGCAAAGTATAAAGCAAGTTTACACTACCGCTCACAGGGTGGCACTGATGCCATCTCATGATTTCCAATTGTGTTTTTCTATATTTTCAATCATTTAACGTTATCTACAAAAATATGTTTGTAAGGAGGAACAATTAGTGTTTTGTTTCTCTAAGTATAAATTATTGAGTAGATACTGTAATTGGGAACTTCACTTGGGAAAAAGAAGATGGGATGACGTGCTCGGTTAAATCATGACGTGTCTGATTTATGGCTTTCGGATTGGTGACGTATGTGAATTTGAAAACTAACCAACGAACAACAAAATATTTGAAAAGCAGAAGTAATTCAATCTGTTTCAATTTCATTACATATTGCAAAATGACTCAAAGAAAAATCAATGTTAAGGAAAAGCTTAACAACGATGGTGAAGTTGATCTCAGTATGCTAGATATCACGGATGTTCCAGTTAAAGAAATAGTAAGTAATCACAACAATTCTAATTCTAGAATTATGCTTCAATATTCTTTCACTTTTCAGGCAACATTGAAAAAAGCTTCTACACTTAATTTATATAATAATAGTATATCAAAACTACCAGTAAGTTCTCTTCCTTATATAAAATGTTTTTCAAATATTGCTCTATTAAACCCCTAATTTTTAGCCAAATTTCTGTATTTTGACTAACCTCATCAAGCTAGACCTTAGCAAAAATTGTTTGTCAGAATTGCCAGAAAATTTTGGAGAGTTAGTCAAGCTGAAACATTTGGATTTATATCAAAACCAATTGAAACGTTTACCGTTAAGTTTCTCCAAACTTAAAGCATTGAAATGGCTGGATTTGAAGGAAAATCCCCTTGAACCTACTTTATTCAAAGTAGCTGGACCCTGTGAAAATACCAAACAATGCCAAACTTGTGCCCGAAGTATAGTCAACTATTTGACACGTCAACAGAACAAAGTAGATGCTGAAAAAGAAGAGAAAGAAAACCAAAGAAAAAAGCAACTTGAAATTAATGAAAACAGAAAGAAAGAAGAAAAGAAACTAAAAAAGAAAGAAATTGTGGAAACTGAGAAAAATGGAGATATAAAGATATTGACTAAAACTGAGAAGAAAAAGCTGAAAAAAATGAAAAAGCAGAGTGAAGTGAAAACTTCAAGCAGTTTACCTTTTTTCATTATATTTTTTGCATTGTTGGTGTCACTCTTCATCTTAACATCATTAAAACTGAAAATATTTGGAGACTTTGAAAAATTTATTGAAAATTCTTATTTCAAATTAGTTGCATTGTTGCCTGAACATTATAGAACATATGGCAATGTTTTCGCTCACAGTTTCAAACAAGTGCACCTCAAAACTGGTGAATTTTGTTTAAGCATATTAAATTTCTTACAAAATAATGATAACTTGGTCCTCGCGTATAACCTCTGTAAAAAACATTCAAATAATCTTTTTTTGAAAGTAAAAACTCTATATGAGAATGTAACATCTTAGTGCCTTCGAGTGGTTTTTAATAAAAGTAATTTTCCAATTTGTCTTTTTTTTTTAGGGAATTCATATATGTTGTAAAATTTAACTTCCTAAAACACTATGGAATGGATGAGATGTTTATGAAAGAAATCTTTATTATTGTCAAATTCTGAAACGGCATCTAGAATTGATGACTAACAATATCCAACTATTTAATCCTCATACTTTCTCATTTTTATGAGACAAAATAGATATAATTTGAGCTTCTTTGAATAGAAATGAAGAGTAAAAAGTCAGAGATTTTTTGTTATCAGAATTTATTAAAAATATATTTACAGATTATATACAAATATTTGAGATCACTCTCCATAATAATAACTAGATCTCCTAAAAAAATGTACCCAATTAAAGTTAATTACAGTACTTCATAAACAAGGCGAACAATTTTTGAATAAAATGATTTTTATTATGATTTGTTTAATTAACAAGACTTAAATATTTTATGGTAACTATTAGATAATAAATTGAATAATAACAATTTGATTTTCAAAGAATGAAATATGACATTCATTGAATTTGAAATTCTCATTCATTGCTGGTCTGGAGGAATTATGTTTTCAAATGACATCAAAGTATGAATCTAATTTTTTCAAATTCACTATTAACTAAAGAACATATCTATGACGTTGAGCTGACTATGTTATATAACTCATTTGAAAATCTTTATGTGCTGGATAAAAAATTAAGTTGCGTTAACCAAAATGTTCCTCACTTGAAGATGTATCACCAAATTCTGAGTCCATTCAGACAGGTACCAATTTTGACGATCATAATCAAACTAGGGAAGACTGAACTATTCCACTTCTTCAAAGAAACTGAATGCTACGTGTAATTATCTTCAGGGTCATCACTGTCACTATAAGCTAATCGAAAAGTTTGAGTATGACAGGTATAGATTAAGGAAGGTCCTTCATAGTTAATATCTTCATTGCTAAATATCCATCTTTTCACATTATAATCCCACTGAAAAAGAAATTTTCAATTATGAATAAAAGCATATTCTATGAAAATGATTGAAATGCTCTTCCTAACAAATGCACAAACTCCTTTCGCTGGCCCTGTGGCATCAGTGAATGTACCTACAAAGAGTTTCAGGAGAAGCGGAAAAAGAATCTTCCTGGAGAGGATCACTCCAAAAAGTTTCTTCGAATCTTTGATACTGCGAGATCAAAGTATCTGGATGTCAGCAAGAATACGCTACACCGCTACCTCTTTGAAGTTGTCCCAGATTCTGGGGTTCATTGAAACTGTAATGGGGAGCATAACATACCTTAATATTGCAGTGCAATGAAACCCCCTAAAAATATAGAAACGTGTTGCCAAAATATAATATTGAATAGTCAGAGCCTTATCAGAATTCACAGTAAATTTTTGTTAAGCCAACATTTTAAAAATTGAATTCCATGAATCAACTTATCTTTAACATTTTCACCTTTGAAAAGTAGAATCATGCAAAAGCAATAGAAATTTATTTGATATTTAGATTTAGTAGTAAGTGAGGAAGAAAAATCTTAGAATATGCTCTATAAACTAAACAAAAAATATCAGTAATCTCAGGAAATTAAGCGCATGAATTGGTTACCATTATTCATAGTTGCACCGTGAATACGCAATGAAGAGACAAGCTTGAAGAAAAAAATAAACCAACCAAATAAAGACATTCATACACCAATCCTCAATTATAGATCTCATTAACCCAAATGGACCTACCGTTCCATATAAGGAACACCTATCTAAAAGTTTTCTATTCATGCTCAAAATGAAGAAAGTAAAAAGGCGTCAATATCAACACATAAATTAATGCTGTTCTCAACACTGAATATAACCTACAAAGTGCTTCAGTATTCAAATGAACTTTGAAGCCATGTTAACTTCGGAAATATATCAATCGTTGCAATACCTCATTTTGTCCAGGTGTGTATTTTTTCATATGTATTTATTTCATCGCTTTTGCGAATGAAATAATTATATCAATGCTTGGACGAATAATATTAGAGGCGAATTCATCTTCTCCATGATTTCAAATCCTGATTTTTGCTTCGTAAATGAAAAGGAACGGTAGGATTATCACCTACTATGTTACCTGAATATATTGTTGAAACTATTGGAAAAAATCTGACTCTGCTTGAGATACTAAATCATGCAGATAATCTGAATATGATTCCAGAACCACCTGATAGCAAAAATTTCTTCTACACATAATTCAATAGTTTTCTGTAAGTGAAATAATAATATTGCTTATGCGCCTACTAATTTCTTATTCGTATTTCCATGCACCAAACAAAGTAATAAGATAGTCACCTTAAGAAAACTGATACCGTGAAAACATGAGTTAAGAATCGTATTTCGAAAAGGACCAAAATTGTATTTCTCACTTCTTTCACACTGCTTTGACATAGTTGTTCGAAACACTGCAGTCTCGCAGAAATGGTAACAAACTAGACTAGCTATCATCGCATGCTGGAAACTAATAGAAAAACAGAACCATCTAAGCAATCAAAGAGTTTACACCATTCTTCAAGATAGGATAGATAGACCACTTGATTGTTTTCCAAAATAAAATAAAAAAAATTGCGAAGTGTGCCATAAAAACTAATATTTTATATGTATCAAATAAAAAATAGCATTACATCTGAAAAATTGCATTTATAATTACCATACATTATGATTCAATGTTAAGTTATCATAGAATGAATTTTAGTTCATCAAAAACCTACCGTTCCTTCAAAAGAACACCACAAATTTTAAATTTCGTGAAAAATAAGTACAATCAAGATGAAAAATATGAAAAGGCCTCATTTAAACCATAATCTGACACAATTCTCATTGAAATGAAAAAATAAAAATTTAAGGTCTATTTGGATTAATACTTCAAGGACTGTGAGGAAAAAAATAATTAAAAAAGTCGATTCTATTGAAGATGAAGGAACTGCCATAATACACAACTCACAATCTAATTGATCCAACACAAATGCCTACAAGAAACAACTTTTATTCTAACTTTCAGTACTATCGACATTCTGTCACGAGTTCGTACTCGTCCTTGCACTCTGTTTAAGATGACGAAGGGAGAGGATTTATGACCGATTGTCCAATAAAAGAGTTGTCTCTGCTCAAACTATACAATTTTGCTTGTTTACATCGCTCCTTCCTGTTTTTGAACGGACTATAGTTCAATGCCCAGAAACACAATAAAATGTTGAAGTTATAATATTTCATGAAAAATAAGAAACTTAGGCAAGTTACACATGTTAATATAAAATGGGTGTCTAAGGGACACCTAACACTCGTACATCTTTGATACAATTCCAGGCAAAATTTTGGTAATCAAAGGAGTTAAAAAACTCCTATTCATCATTTGCTCATTGTGTTATTGTAAAAATAATATTAAAAAAAAAACCTACCGAAGTTGACACAAACTCCATTCGCTTAGGATGCCAGTGGACATCCCTTACACACTTCATATGAGCTTCATATTGTCGAACTACATCACCAGTCAAAGCATTGTAAACTGAAAATTACATGATGTATGTAAAATATCTGATTTAGGGCATGTTCAATAAAGAAAATATGATAAAAAATCCTACATAAGTAACTTACTAATAATACAACCATCACCTCCTCCAGTATAAATATATTGTTGTCCTGTTGTTTCTGCAGGTGAAAACCTACATCTAATCAAGGTTTTGGTAACTGCATGACCCCTGTAAGTCATTACAGAAGTATCGGACGGAAGTCGCCATTTACTATTGGAAGATGCCACTGAAAAAAATTTATTTTTGAATAACTTTCAAACTACATTTTTCACCATAATTCATGGAAATACCTCTACCATATATTTGTGAATTTAGCTTATTATATCATAAATTTTGTAATGGTGATCTCAATATCTCTTCACAATGGCAGCATTGTGACATGGAGCCACCTCTTGCTGTAGCCACATATTTTATATCATTTGAGGAGGCAGATTGTTTAGAAAACTAGAATGCTTGAATTCAAGGCACAAAATCATATCTATGTCTCCAAACAAAGGCATACTACCATAATACAAAAAAAAATAAATGGAATAGAATTAACATAAAACACGCTGCAGATCGCTGACGGTTAGAAATGGATAAAAATAGTATTCGAAAAAAAAGTTCAGAATGAAATTATCTTTCGAATGACATGTTAGAAAGGGTATGTCCCTGGAGAAAAAATTTTTGACGGCGCCGCGACGCCTGGCGTCTTTATTTATTCCGCAGATTTTTATGCGCATCTCAAGTCGACATTGACTTGTTCAAAACGCTATTCACAAAATGAAAAAATATTAGCTCGTTTTCGAGAAAATTGGGGTCACCAAGATAAGTGAATCACCCTGTACATGTGTGCTTGCAGCTAAACTTTCACCAAACAAAGACGATTTATTATTATTACATAACTTTTATGTTTATTAAAATATATTATTGTAATGTTGAGTACATTATCATGACTCATTCGTTAAGATTAATCTTCTTCATCAAAATGATTCTGCTAGTTATAAGTATGCATTTAGTTATATCTAACAACTAAAAGACATTTTGCCAATAGCAATATACTGGGTCTACAAGAGAAACCTAACCTCCTGCAGAAGTTAAAAAACTTCTGTTTACCATTTGCTCATGAATTTTTATGTTAATACTCCTAGTTTTACAAGAAATTATCTCAACATTTCAAATGGGATACTGTGTATTTTTGGCATATTTAACATATTTCAATTTTATAGTTTAAGAAAACCTTAACACCTGTTAAAATGATGTATCATAAAAAACGTCGTAGTTGGTTAAAAACCGACTACGTTTTTCTGTTGTTAGGAACTCTGAAAGTTTAGATGGCGCTGAAATCATAATCATGCTTTCTAAAATTAAATTTCCACTTTGTTGAGCCTCGAAAATGACATCTTGTGCGAAAAAAAAGTATTCTTGACTATACAATTTCTACACTAGCACGGAATTGAACTTGGACCTCGCAGTCCCGAGTCATCCACTCTAACAGCTGAGCTGCACCACGTGTTTGTTAATCATCATTATTTCGCATAATAATATTAATAGATATTTCCTGAATGAGCTTGGAATAACCAGATAGCGCTGACGACGCTACGAAGTATTCTACTGTGTAATCTACTTAGGGACATCAAATATAACAAAGTACACCCATAATTGCAGAGCATTACTCCATTTCACAAAATTTCTCATTCATTTTTTAATTCTAACTTGAATGGCGAAAATTTGGAACTCATTCTGAAACAAATACAAATTAAAATTTATATTTGTCAATGAAAAATTTCAATTCCACCACAAGTAGAAAAAAATTCTACAAGTAGAAGCGATCATATTATCTGAAATAAGGATCAAGTGGAAGGGGTAGTAGAAGCATTGTATAAAGAAGGATAGTAATCCAGTCCCTGTGTAAATCCCATTTGAGGCGATTTTCAGCGCCATCTATTGGTTTTTGTGCTCGTTCTCCAAATTTATGTCCCAGTTGGTGGTGCCCTCATGAAAAATGAAATTATTTTTACGAACTAAAACATGCAACCTGACAACCTGATGAAGAATTCTTTTTCTGAAATAAACGTAGAAGATACTTTTTACAATGCTCTGAAGGCAGGTAAATTCATGAATTCATACAGTGGCGCATCATAATTTGACTATTTTTCATAATTGATGAAGAATTTGTAGTAAGTAGGTACAATATGAGCTAAATAAGAGACATGAGAATAATATTGGTTCAAATTCCGGTCAGAAATTAAATGTTCATAATAATCATTGTCTGATAGGTGTTCAGAAGAATTTGCATACGAAAAAGTAATTTCATCGGCATTCAGTAGACGGGAGGCTCCGTTTAAATTTGTCAACAATATATTTTCATCGTTGTGTAGATGACTACCTGCGTTGGCAGTACACTTAGGTTTGTGAACGAGATATTCTTGATAATGGAATATTTGTAGGGACATTATTTGGGCTATTTCCATTATCCATATTGTTGGTATTTACCGACGTTTCGGCAAGCATTCGCCTGCCGTCATCAGGGTGTTGTTGGTCCTGAGAAGGACCGATCTTTGCCAAACTTGTTCCGTCTGGACTTTTGCGCTCCATACTATCCAACTGAGTTGTGGGAATGCAAACGCGAGCTGTCAGAGGTGTAAACTCTGAAACTCAACCCACTCTGACTAACAGTCTACTGAAGTAGGAAATTCTCATTTAATTCGAGTTGGTTACCATGCTTATTTTAAAAGAGAATCTAAAGGTCCTAAGTGTCAGATTTCTGTTATATAGTCCAGTAAACGAAGTTCTGAAATCACTTTTTTTTTCCGGAAAAAGCTACATCTTTGATATGATTGTCTCGAAAGTGGGAACTCGTGGTCAAAAAGGCAGGTTTCAAAATTTTCAGGAACTTTGAAAAATTCGGTGGTATTCTCGTGGTATTCATATTGACTACTTAGGGATGCATTTCTGTAGTGGCGTTCTCAGTTGCTAACTTCATTACTTCGAATTGCCGAAGGTGCGCAAGGGGCAAGTAGTTTAACCATTCTCATTTTATTGTGTTTATGGGTATAAACAACAATAACAAGGAATGTCCTTTAATACAGCAGGGGATGAGAAATTCATACTCCAGGCGTTTTTCAAATTGTTTTGAGTTTAAAAATATTTGTTGAAAGAAATAATGTTTTTCGGAGTGCTTTGCATTTAATCTGGCTATGATATCTGATAAATCTGTTTTTTTGATCGGAAGGTTGGAGTTTGCGAAATGCTAGCCGACCTTGAGATAGTTAGGGATTGAATGAAATAATGTGGATTTTTTCTATTTGCGGACATAGCAAATTGTGTACAGCCACCTAATCTAGCGCTACCCAGAACTACTACTGTTGAAATTTTCCTCCACTAAAATTTTTTTCGTTGTTGAAACGAGTGAAGAACGTTTGATTTTTCCTCCAAAGAGAAGAATGATCCCCATTCGAAGTGTATTTTTTCGTAATATGATTAAAGATTAGAGATTCGGTTTTGCGATCAGAGTAGATTGAAATATTATTTACAACCCGCCGCGGGAAACCCAGAACTTCCATCAGAACAGACCAGAGATAGATTGTTTTCAACTCTAAATAATAAGTTTGAACATTATATCGTGGGGTTACAAGCAAAAAGCACCAAGTCTAAAAACAAGTTTAGGAGTTACGAGCAATTTAAAGTTTGAATGTATTTCAAAAATTTGTATAAATTATGTAGGCGTTAAAAACTGTTTCAAATAGAAGAGATACACCTTAGGAATACCATGCCATAGTTTTACATTATTTAAAAAAGATTGCAATCCCCAAAAATTGATGAAAAGACGTTTTTCCAAATTGTTGACTTAGTGCTTTTAGCTTGTAACCCCACGATATAAGAATAGCTAACATTTGAAGAACGACTAGTTTTGCGATCGTAATCGATTAAAAAAATTTCGCTGAACTTACTGAGCAATAATCAGAACATATCAGAACAACTAGATTAATGGCGGTATTCTGCTTTCATCTGTAAGCAAATCTGTAACTTTTCATAAGATTACAGGAAAATTACGATTCTCGACGCTTTCTATGAATCTGTAGCTTACAGGAAACATATCTAAAAGGGATATTGTGAGGTTATGTTGGATGGTTTGTTTTTGTCACAGAATATAAAATACTTTTCTGTTTCTAACTACTTTTGTGTTTCATTTTTGCATTTCGGTTGTAAATTTCTCTTTCTTGTTGAAACAGACACAAATTAATCATGAATATATTCAATAATCAATACTTACAGTCCAATTTTACAGAGAAATAAATTCTACTCTATGATCTTATTACGAAGTAGTTCAAAATTGACACTTCTAATACGACATTTACAGAAAAACTTCCAGAATTTCATTATTTACAAATCTGTAAGTCAGCCACATAGATACAGATCAATCGTACGCTACAGATTTGTAGCTTACAGAGAAAAAGCAGAATACCGCCATAACTCTTTTGGCTTTCCAAATTTTAATTTATTTGTTTTCATGTATGTTGATTTTTTTGGTTTCTTAATTAAACCATTTTATACATCAGTAAATGAGCGAAGTGATTGAATAAAAAGCATACAAGCAGCAACTTTTGATCAATTTCGACACTGAAGAAGTTAAAAATCGAGCAAAATGTACTTAATAATTTATAAAAGTGCTTCGTTGATGGATGTGTTCGTCTTTATTCATTTTTGTTTTGCCTTGTATATTGTATCTATATACGCAAGTGAAAATAAGCCAATTATGCCGTTAAGAATGAACATTATTATACTATATTAATTCATTTATATCAGTCCTCAATGAATGATATGCATAATATTTTTATGTGATAATTCTTTTCCATGATATAATCGGATTATCAAATGAGGCACATCATTACGAGTACACAAAATAAAATAGTTGATATGTGAGCGACAAAAATGAATAATTAAATATGGTGAAATTGAATATATTTGCAAAAAAATTCGCTTGTTTCTGATAGCGGATCTATTACCTTAAAAAATAAAGAAAAGTAAGATTTTTTTTTTAAATTTCGCCCACTTTTTGAATACGCCACTGATCAATTTTGACATCATCACATACCCAACATAGCGCCATCTGTAATAAGTAGCTAAGGGCCATCTATTAACGAATAGCTCTAATACCCAACCGACGGATCCACATAGTACGAGCTAAGACATACTGCCAATTACCAGCTATCCGTTGTGAGCTAAGACATTCCTTAGGAGCCCATCGAAGTGGCGCTATCTATTGGTGGGATCCAAGCCATCAAATGATAAAACCGTAAGGTTGGATTACTATCCTTCTTTATACAATGGTAGAAGTCAAATAAAACTTGATAAACCTGTATGTGAATAATTACAATTTTTTGGTACTTCCTGCCATCTATAATCCCAATTTGACAGATCGACTGCCATCAGAGCAGCATGTGCATCCTCTTCCTTGGTGAACTTTCGAATATCCCAAAGCTTTATTGTCTGATCTTTGCTATTAGAAATCAAATATCTTCCATCTCTTTTCGAATCTAAAAATGTTATGCCATCTAAATGTCCAGCCAATGTACCAACTCCCAAACTTGGGTTTTCTCTCAATGTTCTTCGATCCCAAACTTTTATTAAGCCATCATCACCGGCAGAGTAAATTATATTAGATGATTCATCAGAATAAGTCACACAGTTAACATCATAGTGATGTGCTCTAACCTGAAATTACTGATTGGTTCATAACAATATTGATTATTTATTTTGTATGGAATGAAACAAATTATGTTCTTAATTATTTCCTATTTGAAAACCTTAAATATACATAACCATGCTTTTTGAAACCAGAATGATGAATTTATGAATAAATCCAAAAAGAATATACAAATCCACAATACAACTTGCTCTTTGAATAGATATTACGGGTCTAACTGAAGGACTACTCATGACTACTGTAAATCTATTATTTAGCCTTTTCCAAGCTCTTTGCAAGATTACATTATATAACACCTTGTGATTTATTAAATTGATATGAATAGTACTATACAGGGTGTTTCATCATAAACTGGACAAACTCATATGACGTATAGAGAACATCGGGAGAATCATTTTTTTCCTATGGCATATTTCCCGTTTGCGAAGCATAAGGGAGATACACGGTGTTTAATGTCATTTTCGAGCGTTATTATATTGAGTGTGGTCGGTTATGTATAAGACTGAAAGTAATGGTTTCTTGTCATATCGTAGTACTTTTGGATGCTTCATTCAGAAATGGTTTAGAGCTCCGAAAAAAAATTACAAAATGGCGGAAAACCTGCAATGTTCGTGATTTTTTTTTCGGTTGCCAAATTGATTTTCATTTCCTAAATTAGCACAATTTTTAAAGGATATCTGTGAAAAAAATTTTTCAAAAATCGAACACAACTTTTTTTTTACATGTCTACAGCGAAAAAAAAAATTTCACTCAAAATTGATGAAATTTTTCACGATTGTACTTACTTTTATTCCTAACACGAATATGAAAACAGAATCGAAAAATATCAAACGGTTTCGTTTTTACAGCCATTCAAATGTCCCGTTCGAATATCTGAAATAATAAAAAAACATGACACAGCTTGTGTTCTTAGGCCCATAATTTTTGAATTTGTATGTCGAAACATTCCAGATTGCAAAATGAAATAAAAAAAATCAGTGAAACTTCATTGAGAGTTGAACTCCCTACTCCGAGTTAAGTACCTTAAAATAAATGTGGAATCTGAATTGAGACTGTTCAAAGGTTTTTAATTTTCGTTGCCAAGCAATGGCAGCTCATAGAATTTGACAGAGTTTTTGAATTTAACTGAATATAATAATGCAAGTATCTTGAAACCAATTTATGCAGTTTGAGTAGAAATTGGCGGTTAATACTTCCCAGATATTAATGGCATGGCATTATTGCGGAAATTTCTACGAATAATTCCACAATTTCACAAACGCAACAAAAAAAACCTATTAGTATAAAATTTATTCATAATTCGTTCTCAAAAATATTGCCATTTCTCTGGATACACTTTCTCGACCTTTTCGCCACACTATCCACCGCTGAACGAACCATTTCCGGGCTTCGGCGAATCTCTTCGGCGGCTGATTCGATTCTTTGAATCAGTTCTTCTCTCGAAGTCACTGGAGCTCGCTTATCATAAACAAGACTCTTCATATGACCCCAGAAATAAAAATCCATAGGTGTAAGATCTGGAGAACGAGGAGGCCATGCGACAGGTCCCCCTCGGCGAGGGTATTGAGAGTCTAAAAATTCTCGTACACTCCTCACTGTGTGAGCAGGGCAACCATCATGCTGGTACCATAGTTCTTGAAAGTGACTCAAAGGAATATCTTTCAATAGATCGGGCAGAGTTTCCCTCAAAAATTGATTATAGCCATTTCCAGTCAATGTTTCAGGAAGAATGTACGGTCCCATAATGAATTCATCCTTCATTCCCGCCCAAACATTGACAGAAAATCTCTTCGGGCTATTTTTTGCTACTGTTGCATGTGGATTTTCCTTTTACCATATTATATTATTTTTGTTGTTGAAGAAACCATCTCTGTGGAATGTTGCTTCATCCGTAAACAGTATGAGACGTAGGAAATTCCTATTCTCACGTGTCCTTAAAATAAATTCACAGAATTCTTTCCTCTTCTCAAAATCACTTTCTTCTAAGGTTTGACATGAACGGAAATGGTACGGATGGTAGCTATTTCTTTTCAAAACTCTCCATACAGTGGATTTACTCTTATTCACACTTGGATGATTTGCTAGAGTTCTCGTTGATACCATCGGATTTTCACTCACTAAATCCAGGATACGTTCTTCGTTATTTCGGATTGTTTCCTTCTTCTTGCGGTGTAGAATACCTTCTTCACGTAATTTACGCACTGTTTCTATGAAAGTCTTAAAATTAGGAACGTTTCGGCTTGGAAATCTGCGAGCGTAAATTTCCCTTGCTTTTCTCCCTGAGGAATTCGCTTCATAATAAGCCTGAACCATATCATTTTTTTCTAAAAGTGAATATTTCATTTTCGTTTGCTAACAAGTCGTTTCAATATACTCGAATTATTCAGTAAAATTCAAATAACCTGTCAAATTCTATCAGCTACTGTTGCTCGGCAACGAAAATTAATATACTCAGAACCTTAGAACAGACTCATATTTCACATTAATACTTAACTCAGAGTAGGGAGTTCAACTCTCAATGAAGTTTCACTGATTTTTTTTTAATTCATTTTGCAGTCTGGAATGTTTCGACATACAAATTCAAAAATTATGGGCCTAAGAACACAAGCTGTGTCATGTTTTTTTATTATTTCAGATATTCGAACGGGACATTTGAATGGCTGTAAAAACGAAACCGTTTGATATTTTTCGATTCTGTTTTCATATTCGTGTTGGGTATAAAAGTAAGTACAATCGTGAAAAATTTCATCAATTTCGAGTGAAATTTTTTTTTCGCTGCAGACATGTAAAAAAAGTTTTGTTCGATTTTTGAAAAAATTTTTCACAGATATCCTTTAAAAATTGTGCTAATATAGGAAATGAAAATCAATTTGGCAACCGAAAAAAAAAATCACGAACATTGCAGGTTTTCCGCCATTTTGTAATTTTTTTTTCGGAGGTCTACACCATTTCTGAATGAAGCATCCAAAAATACTACGATATGATAAGAAACCATTACTTCCAGTCTTATACATAACCGACCACACTCAATATAATAACGCTCGAAAATGACATTAAACACCGTGTATCTCCCTTATGCTTCGAAAACGGGAAATATGTCATAAAAAAAAATGATTCTCCCGATGTTGTCTATACGTCATATGAGTTTGTCCAGTTTATGATGAAACACCCTGTATAATGCCAAGCCTACATTTCAAATATGTATATCTAGAAATATTCATGAATGCCTGGAACTATGAATAATATTGACTTCAAAATATACATGATGATTATTGAAATATCCAAATGCAAAAATAATATTATGCATCTAAGAGCATATTAAAGATTAAATTTACCTTTGCTACTCTAGTACCTTGTTGGCGATCATACACATACAGACATCCATCATTAGATGAAGCTAATATTTCCTTGTTGTCACCAGAAAAAGCCAAAGAAAAAACGCAGAACCTTCTTCCACTTTCAACAAGTCGATAAGTTTCTGATCTTGTTAAGTCCCCATTAACAGGATACAGGTGTACTGAAAAATGAAAATTATTTTATAATCATAATGAATGGTTTATGTATCCTGGTTCATCATCGACCAAATCGTCATCTCATGAAACGAAATAGTTAAAAAAAATAAATAAAACGGTAAACAAAAAATTCTTTGCCTTTACGGAGGCCACACCGAAAACATTTTTGAAATATAGATGAATTCAAAATTCAAAAATGTAATTTTCAATCATCGAAATGAATACTATTTTGAATTTATCTATGTTACAAAAACGAAATGGTTAGCCCGGTAGATGTGCACACCATATTTACACAAATTTTTACCATAAGCCACTCATTTGGTGGTTAGACAAGAAGGGACATAAATGTCGATCTGTTCCTGTTTTCCAACGTTGAGGATATGTTCAGCTATTGAAACACCATTCTTAAAACTCCATTATGTGTGAATGAATGTTATGTTCTAATTTCTTTACTATTTTCCAAGGTATGTTATCTATTCCTAGCTAGCTGTTTTTTGACCTATGTAGTAATAGTTGTCCCATTCTTCACCTTCTTGGAGTAGTATTGCTTGTACCATGACTCCTATTAGTTAGTTATTAATGTAAACAGAAAATACTCCATCTAGAGGAATTGAATAGAAACTGAGAATAAAGCGAACTCCTTAAGATCCATTCAAACAACACTATGATCTTATAGCTACATTCATCAAGGAAATAATAATAGGAAACTCTGACAAAGGTAACACCACAGCAATAATGAATAAAAATGAATATGTGACAGAGGCTAAAAATATGTTAAATGATAAAGAAACATATAAAAATTAACATCAGACCCTACCAGAAAGATTCAAAAGAGGGTGAACAATTACCTAAAATCACTAAAAAAAAATTCAATCTCATCCGAATCACAATATAAGATGCTAATATCACACAATAGTATAACTCCTAAAATTTACTTTCTAAGAAAAACCCATAAAAAAGATCTAAAATTAAGACCGGTAGTTAGAAGCATAAAATCACCCAGCTACAAGATTGAGAGATTCCTACATGAAATACCTAATAATGTGCTCACCACCTCAAGATTTAATGTAAAGAATTCGTTCATGCTATTTGGAGAACTGAGATCAACAGTAGTACCGAATAATTATGAATGAGTGTCATTGGATGTAGTTTCCTTATACACGAACATACCGAAGGAATCGGTTGTCACCACATTAAAAAATCAATTGCACTAAATGAAAAATTTTACAGATTTGGGAAAAAAAGAGTTTATTCATCTTGTTGATTTGTGTTTCGAAAAAGGGTATTTCGCATTTGAGGGTGTTTCGTATGAACAAATCAACGGTACAGCTATAGGATCACCATCAAGCCCAAATTTTGCAAACTTAGTCATGCAAGCACTATTCGAATTGTAAGATTTCCACATTCCTATTATGAAACTCTATGTAGATGATACACTACTTTTATTACCTGAAGCAAAAATCGAAGAAACTCTGTACTTCTTCAACTCATTTCACCAAAAAATTAAATTCACTTTAGAAAGGGAAAAAACCAGAGTATCCCATTTTTAGATATTGTAGTAATCAGGGAAAATTATTAATTGAAAACGAATTGGTACATGAAACCAATAAACACAGGTAAATGTGTAAACTTTCATTCCAATCACAGCTTCTCCCAAAAAAAGAACGTGGCAAGAAATTTGATGAATAGGGCAATTTCTCTGAGTGATAGTGAATTTAGAACAGATAATCTGAAAAATGTAACTGAAATCCTGAAACAGAACAATTATCCAAATTACTACATTAAAACCTGCATAAACGTCTTCAATAGAGCAAAACAAAAGGAACATTCCATCAGCTTGAACGGATCCACTAGGGACGTAAACACACTAAACATAACATATTAACATCACAAATCTGAACAACCCAAAAGTTTTTCAAACTAGTATTTTATCCGGAGTTATCCTATAAAATAGAAAAAAATTTCGGAGAATACAATGGGGTTTCTGCATTCTATAATATTCTAAACAAAAGAAGGAAATTTTACACAAAACTGAAAGAAAAAACACCAATTTTACAACAGTCAGAAGTAGTATACAAAATTGAATGTAACAACTGTCCAAAATGCTACATAGGCCAAACTAAATAATTACTACAAGAGAGGATAAGAAACATAGGAAGGATACAGAAAAACCAAACAGGGTACAAGAAACAGCGCTTGCGGCACACGCACACACTGAAGGACACAAAGTCAACTCCGAAAATGTCAAAGTTCTGGATTATGAACCTATCTACAGAAGACGCCTAATCAGTGAGATGATCCATATAAGGTCCAACAACACAGTGAACTATAGGGAAGACGTCCAACATCTGAGTTTGTTTTATGATAGTCTGATTCTGAACAATAACAATGGGTCTGTAAGTGTGAATTCAAGGGTTGACTCTGAATATTATTTCATTGACAGGAGTATCCACCATAATTTTTAACAAATTTTACTAATTTTTTACCATTGTTTTTACATTATGTCTGGTATCGTATTTTGATGATTTGAAACAATTTTCCACAACTCCCTTCAACTGAGTTTTGTTGATGAAAGTGTTCTCATAAATTAAATTTTTCAAATGACCCCAAAAAAAAATCTAATGGTGACAGATCAGGTGATCGAGCCGGCCATTTGACAGGTCCATTTGTGCCAATCCAATGAGTTCCAAAATTCCTGTCCAAAAAATTTTTAATATTCCTTGAATTATGAGGAGGTGCACCATCCAGTTGAAAATAAACATTGCGTGATTCGTGTAAAGAAAGATTATCGATAAAGGGTTGGATATGCTGATGCAATAAATTTTCATATATTTCCCCATCCAAAGTATCTTCATATATGTGATAGGATAAAACACCATCTCCATGCAACGCTACCCATATACTGAAACCAAATCGCCCTTGTTAAATTCCGTTATCCATAATATGGCGAGGATTTTCGTCAGACAAATAATGGTGATTATGTCGGTTGACTATTTCATTACTGCCAATATATGCCTCATCAGTCCAAATGATCGATCTATAGAAATTTACATTTACAGAACATTTATTCATGTACCACTGGCAAAATTGTATTCTTCTATCATAATCAGAATCTTGCAATCTATGAACTTCACGATATTTGTATTGTTTGAATTTGTTCCGTTTCAAAATATGCAAGGCAGTTCTGTGAGGGATTCCAATTTCTGCTTCTAATTGGCGAGATGACATATTTGGATTTATAGCCAACAACTTCTTCTGTATTCTGGTTGTTTTTTTATATTTCTTCGAACGTGGCTTGTTGAAAGAACCAAACACAGCTAACTTTTCTGCCAAATGTTTAAAATATCTCACATTGGGCTGATTACGTTTAGGGTAAAGATGAAAATATGCATCACTTGCTGCCGTTATCCCATGCGCTAAAATAAAATATTTTAACATATCATATTTTTCGTAATTTTCGAACATTTCCATATTGCCGTCAATAATGACCTCGAATTTCAATAATTACTGACAGCAATAATTATTGACAGCTGTTCTGAACAGAGATCAAACCACGGAGAATTGAATCAATTATTCAGTCACAAAATAGTAATGACACCATGCGTAGAGACATATTATTCTGTGATTAAGCCTACTTAACACTCAATAATTCAAATTTCACATACAAACTATATTTTTCATGATATCTGAATGAATCTGAGGGCGATGTATGATGTATGATATATTTCTGAAGCGGAAAAAAAATGGCGATTCTTCCTAAGCCATTTGAAACTATCGTTTCCATAAGAAAAAACATAACTTTATGTTATAGCTCAGCAAGGAAACCTCTTGGGAAAAAACAAAGTACTCTACTGGATTGCTACGAAAAAAGTGCCTGTATAATGTTTTTATTTCAACATCCTAGCACAAACAGGAACGGAGATAATGACCAAAGTTGAAATCGCCCAAACTTCCATTTTGGCATATAACTCGAAAACAAAAGAAGATAGAATAATGCAGTTGATGGCATTATCAGTTTCTCTATAAAATACCACCGTAACGTGTCATTCATTTTTCTCTATCTCGTTGGGTTAAAAAGTTGTAGTCCATGTATCACCAATTTTGCCCACCCTGTACATATCCTCAACGTTGGAAAACAGGAACAGTCGTTCTTATGGCAAAAAAAACGGAGATCATGCATAAATGTCCTTGGAATCATTATTTGAAAAAAAAAATAACCAAAAAGAAACTCGAAGAGTACATCGATAAGCATATACCAAACCATCAATTTGGCTCTTGCAGAAACAAGTCAACATTTCATCTTCTCACAAAATTATGTTCAAATCTACAGAATGCTCAGTTAAACAACAGAAAAACAGCAGCAGTGAGCATAGATATTATAAAAGCGTTCGATAGTGTATGGTCAAAGGGTTAACTCTACAAATTGCACAAGAAAAATACTCCTGCTCATCTTCTCCAAATTATCTAATACTATCTAGAGAACAGAATACCAAGAGTGAAAATAAATCATACACTTCAGGACGTCTTCACTTCCATACAATGTATACGTCAAGGATCATCACTATCTCCATTCCTATTCAACATATATTACAGTGATAATGGATCAATACCAAATAACAATCAGTACACTCTATAATATGCAGAGGACATAATGGCTATTTCGCATGAGAAATCACTACAATGCTGTCTAGAAAAACTACAATCCCATATAGATGGCATCACAACTTGGTTGGCTAGATGGAGACTCAAAGTTAACCCAGCGAAATCAGAACTAATATTTAATCACAACATCAATGAGAACTCTCCATCTATTTCTATAAACAATAAAAAAGTCGAACCTTCTCCATCAATAAAATACCTTGGAATCCATATAAACAACAAAGACAGCCTGAAACAAAATGTCAACAACATCACTAGAGCAAAACATTTCAAATGTTTAACATAAAGGTCTGGAATAAATACATGGCACCATAGGCATTTCAATGTTAAATTCGAATGTGCTACGCATCTAGTAGAACAGTGGAATAATCGAAACCTCATTGCGATTCGATAACAAACAAGGGACTGGACAGCACAGAACACGAATATACAAGAAATGAAAACTCCCTACTAATCCAAGGCAACAGATTGGCCGCCATATATGGTAGGAATTGTGATCAAACGGCGGGAATTTCAAATAATATTTAAGCGAGAATTTTGAATTTACTTCCTACCACTAGCAGACCCCACTATACATGTTTTTATAATCATTTCCGATGTGAATTTTATGGCTTCTATCATGAATCCTGATTGTGTAATTAGAATTTATGATTGATTGCCACAAATTACATCGAAATTTAATACAATGGAAGAAAGGAGAGTGAGAACAATGATGAACTTCAACAATTTATTTATTGTTCATGAATTCCCAACAAATTAAGAAATATTTCTTACAACGATAGATTCATTCCATTGCAAAATATATAATCAGAAAGAATTTGAATTGTGTTATGAACGTCAACGAGTAAATCACAGTATTCATAAGTCAGCACCAGCCAGACATCTTTCCTTTAGGCCTCTTATCCTTGTTGGGTGTTCCTAGAAAGAAAAATAGTATTAAAACTTGAGGTAGTGTTGACATGAAGGAAAGTATTTATTTCTACAATAACGATCATTCTTCTAGCGACAACTTCATGATTAAGATGGCTAGGCGCTCTTGAGTTACAATATTAAAATGGTAAAAATTATGACTACATAAATGATAAAATTAAAATATATAATATAATATAATAGTTCCAGTGCATTAGCTGATACTATGCTTGCTCTCAAGCTGCCGCTTTACAAATAACCATTGGAAAGAAGAACTTTTTCACTTACAACACACAGAAACACTGGAATGAAAAGAACTCTTACAACTAAAAATCAGCAAGGATAGGTTTTTGACTTTTTAACAGTGGATACCACCGAAGTTTTTGGCATTGTAAACGTATTCAGAATATGTAGGTACAATGTGTATGATTATCAAAAGTCTATCAACTTATAAATCATATGTGGCAGAACTTACCCAATCAAATTAATTATGAGAATAACTGGAATATTCTACATTCGGTCGTTAATAATTATGGATATTTCCTTTACTGTAAAAACTGCTACCCAGTAGTCCTTTGAGTTTGTACAGTTTTATGTGTGATGGATGAATTAACCTGTCAGAAATGTAAAATATTATTTTTATTTGCAAAAATGATAATGATAAAATACTTTAAATTTCATACGTCAAACAATGAAAAGAACTCACCTGCATATTTGGATTGATGATTGTTTCAAATTGAACCTCAAGTTGACGTGATTTTCAAAATGTCATCCTACCATTCCTACCAAATTCTAGTCAGTCTACCAAAAATTCTGGTGGAATCGCGAAATGTCATTCAAACCGGAAACAAGAGGCAGCCATATAAGGTAAATGTCCCAATTATCGACACTATAGTGAGATCTTGCAGAGAAAGTATGATTTCCTAGTTGAAATATAAGTAGAGAATTGTTGAATTTCCTGAATTTCCCATTCTATGTATGTTATATTTGAATAAACAAACATAAAAAAACTAATTCATATACTGTAAAATAATTAAAATTGAATAAAATACAGGCAAGTCAGATGTCCCAATGATCGACAACTAGAAAATCAGAAAACCCAATCATCGACATGTGGTGGTACCAATTATCGACAGAGTGGAAATTTATAAATGGGTTGTGAAAAATATCATTCTGAGCAACGTGACAGAAATAATATGAATAGAATAATTTTTTATTCATGATGAAAAATGAAGCAACAGTTCGAAATAACATCAAAAGTGAAAAAATACAATATTATTCTGGAATAAATACTAAAAGTTCAAAAACTTTGATATGAATTCAATTTTTTTAAATTCTTGCATTTCAGGTATGTCATATATGCCACATTTATTCAATATGCATATTTCATCTTCGTAATGCAAAATATCATCAACGTTGACCCATCTACAGTTACCATGGCTTTTTGTCAATGCCTGGTATGATTGTCCAGACTTCTTCAATACTAACCCAGGAAAATATTCAGCATCATATTCTACGAGAACATAATCACCTTAAGCGTATTGACATTTTTCCGACGGATCTTGATTTTACATCTTTATATTTATTATTTATTAATCTTTATTGGATCACTCCAATTGGCCAACGACCGAAGTCTTCCAGCCTGTTTCAAACAATGCTAACAATGATAACTAAATTCTATAATAAAAATGAACAAAAAATTTAGATGGTACAAGAAATTGTGATTTGAAATAATCGTAGTCGACATTCATTCAGCAAGAAGTAAAGCGGTTTCTCAGGGATTTTTCTTTTGGTTGCATGGTTTTCTCTGAATTCAAGAAGTAGTGGCTGAATAATTTCTTTATTGTGGCTTTTTTCCATGAATTTCTTGTTGAGTCGTTCGATTCTTGCTTCTATTGTTTCAACCTTTGTTCTTACATCTTTATATTTTCCTTTGTTTTACTTTTTTTCTTTTTGGATGATTTCAATAATTTTCTCTCTCCTTCAATTCTCTGTTCCTTCTCTTCAGTGACTGAGTGTTCATCTGTGCAAGGCGAGAGAAGTGATTTTTGAAAGGAGTGGGTATATTTTTTTCTGGAATTTCTTTAACAGGTGTTTTTTCTGAAATCTCTCTGAAAATGCTTGCCTGTTCTGTTACTGTAAGTGGAAAGCTCACTGAAAACGCAAAATAACCAATTATCGACATATGAATGTTCCTATTATCGACATCCGTTAAAATATTATTGAAATAAGTGTTGACTTGAATATAGATTGAATGTCGATGTCGATGATATTAGGTAAAATATTTAATCATTTCGAAGCGAATTATATTAACAGAAGTGAAATAATGATGACTGTTTTTTTTTTTTCAAAGTGTATTTCAAGTTAATCTTTTCTGTCCTAGACATCGACTTGTATTGCACCAAATATCGACACCAAGTTGCACGTTGCATCGACACCATGATTCATTGTACTCCCATTTTATAATTTGACGGAAAACAATATGTCGATAATTGGTACAGGAAGGAGGATGAGTTTCATGAACAACCCCACAAAATTTTTTTTTAGGAAATCACTTTACTTTGTTAACTATGACTAAGTCAAAAAAATTCAAACGAGACCCATTTATCGACACTCATGTCGATATTTGGAACACAGTAGCTTTCAGATGTACCATTTATCGACACCCTGTTTTTTTATAAAAATATAGGATAAATAGTTAAAATTTGATAATACAGAAGAAGAATAATCCTATATAACTATGTTTGTAATCAATATTTTACAGTTTAGTGAAATATTGTACGTGAAAATTGAAGCGAATGAAAGAGTATGCGCTTAACTTATGAGGAAGTAGAACGGTGTTCACTAGAAAACGACTCATACGCGACTGTTGAGCAGCAGTTTTTTTGGGCTGGAGGGGTTAGGGAAAACTATTTTTTGATTTCAGTATGATCTTTAAAGTATGTATCAGAAGTATGTTGCATACAAATTGTAATGAGACCGTTTTTCTTCTTATTAAACAGATAATACTTCAGAAATGTCGATAATTGGGACACTGTCGATAATTGGGACATTTACCTTATGTATTCAGCGCTTAATTAGTCCCTATTAGTGCTTTCGGAACCAAGGGGAAGAAAATTAACCGGTGTGAACTTGGCAGACTGTTTCCAGCGGCCAGTTTGACGAAAGCACCCGAACGGCGAGATCAGTGGCGTGCAGGCCGATAGAAAATTATTAACTAAAATCTGTGAAAAATCGATATCTCGGAGGATATCTGTTGGAGCATATTGGTATTTCGTGTGCTAGATTATATTTCTAATATCGATATTACCAGAAGATGATCGACTTCCCGTGGGATCACAATCTTGTTTTTTCAACCCTTAACTTTGAAAATTTTATATCTCGGAAAGTATTCTTCGGAACACATACAGATTTCTCCATGTGGGTTCATTATATCGATACTAATTCTGAAAAACACTGAAAAAATGATCGACTTCCCGTGGGACGAAGGGGTTGTTTTAACCCCTAACTTTGAAAATTTTATATCTCAGAAACTATTCTTCGAAACTTATACAGATTTCGCATGTGGATTCATTATATCGATACTACTTACCACTAAAAAAATGATCGACTCCCGTGGGACGAAGGGATTGTTTTTTTCAACCAGTAAATTCGAAAATTTTATATCTCGGAACCCGACACCCAACTGTATAATCAATGCATAAAGAAAATTGAAAAAATTTCAATTTCTTCTGCACAAAGAGAAATTATTTTCAAAGAAACAATTCCGAAGAGAAATTCTGAAAGTTCTAATTTTTATGAAATATGCAGATGTAAGGAATCGTCAAAGAAAATCATTTGCAAACATATAATTGATCCGCCGGTTCTGCACACTGCAGCAATTATTCATGGTATTGAGAATGAAAAATTCGCAAGAAAAAATATTGGGAAATATACCACATTAAATGTGATCTGAGCTGATTGATAATTGATGAAAATTATCCGTTTTTGGCGTGTTCGCCAGATGGTTTCATCAAAGATGATTGTATAATAGAGATTAAATGTCCTCACACTCTGAGAAATGGTGATCCAAAATAGTGTCCCACTGAAATTCTTGGACGAATTTTATAATGTAAGTTCTAATACCGAATATAACCATCAAATTAAAGGATTATTAAATATTTCCAAGAGAAAATGGTGTGATTTGATAATATATACTTTCAGAGGAATTACAGTAATGAGACGAAACATATTGGTATAAGAACATGCTCCCAAAATTAATATCATTTTATTATTTCGATTTTCTTCCGAGGACACTTCAGAATAAACCTATTCTGTTATCAAATATCGAAGTTATGAAGTGGAGGACTCAGCAGAAGATCGAATTGTTTTCCAATGGATTGGTGAAAGATATTATTTTTACCAAAACATGCCAGATGGTTGGCAGACTGGATTTTCTCAGTCTTGGCAATGGAAACTATTTGACTAGCTTCGTCATAGATAATTATCTATGCCTGATTGATATTCAGGCAAAATTTCAGAAGTTTTCAGTTCAAATAGCAATTTCATTGTTCAAGACTGGTGAAGACAAAAGAAATCTGTTCATTTTAATCCTGATTATCATCGATGTTCTATCGAAAAACTTTATATTCCTGGATTCTTTGAGAATATCCCAATTGATCCACAGAGAAGGTAAATATAAATATTTTGAAAAGTTCAAACTGCTTCTCGATTGTAATGAACAAGTGGACAATATGAATGGAAACTAATTGATTGTCCGGTACTTCAACAAGATGATAATTTCAACTGTGGATGTATGTGTGTGTACTCGGTGTTGTACTATTTTACACAATTCATTTAGGGCAAACCCCAGAATGAATATATTAACATCAACGAATTTCGAAAAACTATTCAAAGGTTCATTTAAAAAAAATCTATTCCGATGCAGAATAAATTTTTGTATTGTTCGAGGAATGTCAAAGCAGATTTTTACACTTGCATAAGTTGTAAAAAAAAGTACATATCACCTGTTTGACGAACAAATCCGATCCGCCAAATGAATTTAAAAATAGCATATGTGATCTGTGCCGAAAATATTAAATTGTCCCTATTTATCCCCCCACTGCCACCAGTATGAATTCTACTATTCGAAATCATTTTCACTTGGCTTCATGATGACAAATATAATCTGACATGGATTATGCCTAACGGGGAAACCATGTAAAAAAAACGCACCTAGCATTCTACCTCATGGGGGTGGTGCGGAAATGAATGCGAAAGAAATAGATTGATTTGAAATCCGTTTGGAAATTAATAGTTTCCGACAAGTCGAAGTTTCAAAACTAGTAGTCGATCATCTTTTATTTGTATTGATAAAATGAATCCACATGCAAAATCTGTATGTGTTCCGAAGAAAAGTTTCCGAGATATAAATTTTTCAAGTTAAGGGTTGAAAAAACAACCCCTTCGTCCCACGGGAAGTCTATCATTTTCTCAGTGGTAATTAGTATCGATAATGAACCCACATGCAAAATCTGTATGTGTTCCGAAGAATATTTTCCGAGATGATCAAAAATCAACAGATTTCTTTTGTCTTCACCAGTATTGAACAATGAAGTTGCTATTTGAACTGAAAACTTCTGAAATTCTGCCGAATATCAGGCATAGATAATCATCTATGACGAAGCTAGTCAAATAGTTTTCCATAGCCAAGACTGAGAAAATCACTGATTTCTATTTCTGGCACTGGACAACAATTATTGTCAAAACACGCAACGATATAATTCCTTTCTGAAAAATGACGGGAGGTCTTTCCGGTTTGCCAACGATTTAGCATGTTCTGGTAAAAATTAATATCTTTCGCTAATCCATTGGAAAACAATTCGATCTTCTGCTGAGTTCTTCACTTTCTATCTTTGATATTTGATAACAGAATTGGTTTATTCTGAAGTGTCCTCGAAGAAAATCGAAATAATAAAATGATATTAATTTTGGGAGCATATTCTTATGCCAAAATGTTTCGTCTTTTTCCACTCTTATTACTTTCATTCCTCTGAAAGTATATATTATCAAATCACACCATTTTCTTTTGGAAATATTTGATAATCCGTGAATTTGATAGTTATATTCGGTATTAGAACTTACATTATAAAATTCGTCCAAGAATTTCAGTGGGACACTATTTGGATCACTATTTCTCATAGTGTGAGGACATTTAATCTCTATTATACCATCATCTTCGAATAAACCATCTGGCGAACACGCCAAAAACGGATATTTTCCATCAATTATTTAATCCGCTCAGATCACATTTAATGTGGTATATTTCCCAATATTTTTTTCTTGCGAATTTTCATTCTCAATACCATGAATAATTGCTTCAGTGTGCCGAACCGGCGGATAAATTATTCGTTTGCAAATGTTTTCCTTTGACGATTCCTTACATCTGCATATTTTATAAAAATTAGAACTTTCAGAATTTCTCTTCGAAATTGTTTCTTTGAAAATAATTTCTCTTTGTGCGGAAGATATTGAAATTTTTTCAATCTCCTCTATGCATTAATTATACAGTTGGGTGTCGGGTTGCGACATATAAAATTTTCAAAGTTAAGGGTTGAAAAAACAACCCCTTCGTCCCACGGGAGTCGATCATTTTTTCAGTGGTAATTAGTATCGATATGATTAACCCACATGCAAAATCTGTATGTGTTCAGAAGAATAGTTTGCGAAATATAAAATGTTCAAAGTTAAGGGTTGAAAAAACAAGCCCGTGATCCCACGTAAAGTCTATCATCTTCTGGTTTATATCAATATTAGAAATATAATCTAGCACACGAAATACCAATATGCTCCAACAAATATTCTCCGAGATATAGAATTTTCACAGATTTCAGTTGATAATTTTCGATCGTCCTGCACGCCACTGATCTCGCCGTTCGGGGTGCTTTCGTCAAACTGGCCGCTGGAAACAGTCTGCCAAGTGCACACCGGTCTGATTTCACGGTCAGCACCAATATATTTGAATTTCGTAAAAATTTTTGTTGCATTAATTGATGCCCAATTAGTGCCTATAAGTGTAGAAGTGTAGAAAAAAAGAGGAAAAATGAAGTGATGTCTGCACAGAACGTCACCCAAGCAGAACTGGAAACAGTTCTAGGGCATGAAGACAATGATGAAATAAGAATATATCGGATTTTTTTTTTAATGGTGTTACAGAATATTGATCTGATTTCATTCAGGGTCAATGGAGTAAAACTGGTGGTGGTAATTGGCATCCACTGATGACCGATCATGATAAGATAAACCATAAAAGAGCAAGTCACACCTCTGCCAAATAGCAGAGATAGTTTATTTCGAAGGTGATCAACCAATCACATAGTTTTTCAACTTAACATCTTCAGAGATATGCAAATCTATGATGACTTTTTACAGATATTTTCAAGAGGTTGATGCTGGGATAGAATGAACAACTTAAGGGTTTTCCACAGGAAAACCTAATTGAAACTATGCGACAAGTAAACAAGCTATGTTAATACCCATACTTCATTTCAAAATTAAGTGCAAGTGGTTATTGACCAATTGCCCAGCATTTCTATTCAGGCCATTCATCAACTATTAAATACTTTCTAATGAGGAGTTTTCAGAGTATCATATTTATTGTCATGTCCATGTTTAATCTTTTTTATCTCCCAACAGTTTGGTCAAGTATGACCAACTATGATGTTACGATCATTCATAAAGACCTGGCATATATAGATTTGCTTGTGATTTCAAGATGATATGGAAACTGCAGAGCAGAATAATATAGGTCCCACCAAAAAAATCGGCAAAAATAAGGAACATGGTAATTAATTACCACAATATCTCAATGAAGAAAACATTTGCCAGAAGTATAATATGCATATTTATTTTTTTCAGCTGCATCACGTAAAACTAAAAAAAAACTTCTGGGAGGATGGTTAATTACAAGCAATTATATTTTGAAAGAAAAAGTCAAAATGCCTATTTTGAGAAGCGAAAAATTTTGCAGGATATAAGACTGCGGCAAAAAGAACACGCAATGTTCATGGAAGAGCACAAATTAGAAATGAAAATCCTGCAAAAAGAACGTAATGAAAAGTTTAAATAAGTAGTGAGATTACACTGACATTGCTTGAAAATGGTCAATTTTCTGGGTTTGTTTGTTTGTAGTGCAAATTACCGGTAACATTGACTACCTATAATCCAGTTCACCTCTAATGAAAGTATAATGACGCCAGAATTGGTCATTAAATATTTAACGATGAACTGTCAAAATAATTTTCCTTTTAAACAAACAAAATGCGTTTTGTTGCAACACAAAAGTCACTAATGGCGAGTTAATGGGGGGTAGGAATCAAATTTAAGGAAGAGCTAATGTTTCCATTAAAGTTGGTTTCCTGCAACCGAATATAGGGTTTAAAGGGGGATTAAACTTTTAAATGGAGCATTAAGTTTTAATGGACTTTCCTTCAACTCGCTGTTAGTGTTATGCAAATCAAGAACCAATCTTACATTTGTTTGCTTGGCAACATTATTTGGGATGAGTCCATCAGCCTGTAGAAACATTTTTTATCCTACTGTTTTTCTGTTATCTGTCGCACTAAGACCTGTTTCTTATTGGCCAAGCAGACAAGAGATAAATAAAAACATGCCTTATTTTAGATACCTGATTTATCCATCGATTGATTTTACAAAGAAGCATTGTCACTGGGCTTTTTTTCTCTAGTTATTAATTATCTAGTTATAAATATTTGAAAGTGTGAGTTTCTAGTATAAATATTATCTCCTTATATGGTATACCCCTTACATTGTCACACTTCATCATTTACATTACCAGAAAATGGTTGAATAATTAGATTGCATCCTCACATTTTACTTCTTTCCTACATGAGTAACTGTTGAGATCTGCATCCTTTTTTGTAAAATCATGATTTTAAAAAATATTATCTGAAAATATATTCTTGCCTACCTTTGTTCAGGTGTCTCAAATGAATATTTCTGTTATTTCTCCAGCATTATTCCTTCATCTTCTTTCTACATAAGTAGCTGTTGATATCTGCATCCTTTTTTGTAAAGTCATGATTTAAAAAAATATTATCTGAAAATATATTCATGCCTACCTTTGTTCAGGTGTCTCAAATGAATATTTCTGTTTTTTCTCCAGCATTATTAATTCATCTCTCGAAACTTCTGTAACACACAATGTTCTGGTTTGTCCCTTCCAAAACCTCTTTTTAGTGTTCACAAAAAACTTCACCAACAAAAAAAAAAACTTGAAATGATGTGGATTTTCGTGCCAAAAACGTCCCTAACCAAAGTTTAGAAAAATCATATGAATTGTTCAAATACAGCATCACTTCTTGGTATTTGGTATAATCTTAAATACTCTAATATAATGTGGTAATACTTTTTGTATGACTACAAATTACAAATTAAGGTTAAAACTTTCTTTTAGCGGGGCGGGAGTACCAATGTCAAAACTTGAGCACCATAGATTTAGGAAGCAATTATCAATTCTATGCTTGGCACGCAGGCACAGAATATCTATACTTACAACTTTTTCTGTGACGCAGGTTATAAAGTTTTGTGTTCTGTTTCCTTCCATGTCGAATGTCGAATCCTTCTAATTTATTCTGGGAACCTACAACCCTTATTCTGAACTGAATATGAATCTTTGTTTCAGCTCATAGTACTAGACGTAGTAAATAGTTTCATCCTGAAATTCGTAGATCAGGAACAACTGAGGAATATTAGGTCATTTGAGAAGTAGAGCTAATGACCTTGTCAACATCGCAAACTTCAACCTCTACACTAACCCCAAATTAATAATTTTTAATGTGTTGGAACCTGGAACTTTTCGATTTCGATGACCTTATGCGATTCCATAAGAATCCTGTTTAGCACCAATAATTATCATTCTCTCTACTAATTAGTTACAGCCATATACCATTACCATCCTCTTTATTTGAAAGTTCTCTGATAAGAAAAGTCAGTTCAGCGAAAAATAAAGGTTGAGTGGTAATCAAAATGGTTTAAAACTATTATAGCGGACTCGAACTTACTATCATATTTGCAAAGTTTTGATATTTCTGGTTCTTTGTCAGTTGGATTAGTTCTAGGCCAGGTATACAAGAGTTATTTTGGTTATGGTCATTTTTTCATCATCTCATGAATTTTCCCAATTATTTCAAAAATTGCATGAAATATTCCTTCTTGATGTTGTCACTGAAACTTTATTAAACCCTTTATTATTTCATGCTTTTTGAATTTTCAGACTTGTGATGGAAAAGATTACATTGTGCATATGGCCAAAACATCTTCATTAGCTCCACTCGAAATCAAAAATATATCTGATGTGAATGACTTGTGGATAGCTGATCATGCTAAACAAGCTACTAAAATGCTTTCAGGGGGCATGTATGTTCTTGGAATTTTTGTGGTATCACAAATCGATTTAATAACTTCATTTCCTGCACATTTGAAAGCAATTCTTCACAAATTGAATAAATCTCTGTCAACAGAACATTTATATGGGAATACAAATACCAATGAAAAGATTATTCTCAACTATTGCTCTGAATCCAAACTTATGAAATCTAAAGTTTTTGATGTTGTAACCTCTGAAGTGAAACCAGCAGAAATTAAATTTTGCGATGATAATAAGTGGATGAAATTGGAGTGTAAATATGAATTACAAAAAAATTATTGTTGGGAAGAAAAAAATGGTGTAATGGATTTGAAGGACCAGATCAATGTAAGTGTAGAGAAAAGTTACGTTTGGAAATGAATATCTACTTGACCAAACCTAAAAATATGAATAGCTTTTATTCAGAGATTTGATGTAACTCTATTTCAATTTTCATGTGGATACGATTAATGCTTGTTATATTAATTTTTGCCATCAAACCAAATAAATTATTGATTCTAGGTGATATTGAATGATGTGAGCAAGAACTTGAAGTCGTCGGTGATTCTATTTGATGGTGAATTTAAGTCTGAATATGAAAGTTTAGATTTGATGGGGAAGAAAAAAAAGTCTTTGAAATCTGGGAGGTCCAGCTATGATCAGGATAATAGGCCAATAATGGTTCACATTTTGGAGAACGATATGGTGAGTTCTTTACCATTATGATGATGATAATAATTATACTGTAATTTCGAGTACAATTCTGTCGTCTTGTTTTTAAAAAATACTGAAAATGTCACTTTCTTCGATGCAAATTTTATCATCATGTTTTTATGAGGGCTAAATAAATTCTCTGCATGAAAATTCATGATCAATCATAACTTGCAGGACCAAACATGTTCAGATGTCATCATCAAGAATACAAATAACCAAATTAAAGTAGTTGGACAAATAACAAGTGTAGTGTGGATGAACCCACTAGCATCTTTCAAAATGGCAACTAAAGCTATTATTGAAGATATCATAAGGAGCTTCTCTACAAGGTTGGAAATGCATTGGGATTCGTTAATTGAAGAGGAACATAAGGAAGGTTTGTTCTTTGTGTTTTAAGTTAATTTGATTGGAATGTATGGGACTTCTATAAGATACTTTCTGAATGCTTCTGTTATTTTTGAAGGCCAGTCCAAAATTTTCTATTCAACTATTTGGTTTAAGTCAAAATTAAACAGAGGAGTGTTTTGTAGATGTAATGTTCCAAGAAAATCATTATCTAGACACCATGATTCAGAAATAGAAAAGGATCATTTTCAAGTTGATGTAAGATTATTCAATGACACCTATGCCTCCATCTAAGGTCCTATGAGAGTTTTTTTTAACTCATGACATGTGAAGGTAACAAATAAATCAAAATTGAATTAATTGAAAATTATGCATGATAATATACTTCTTGCAACACTTAAAGGAACAGAAAAATTTTCCAAATTTTTTGGTGTTTTTTTTTTTTGGCTGTATCTCAGTGGAAAATGGTCGTATGAAAAATAGAAAAATCAACTTTTGAAGCTCAAAGACTCAAGTTTCTGAATTTATTGGTCAACACTTTTTCAGAATACCGGCAGTCATGCAATACTCGGATAAAGCACAAAGAAAATTTTTTTTTATTTTTCGAAACTACTGGAGACCTAGCAAACTGAGAGTCGGTTTCTTTTCCTGCGGAAAACTTACCACAAAAACCTTTCATGTTTGATTAAAAAAAAAAATTTTTTCACCTGTAACGGTAATGTGAAAAAGAGCAAGAAAATGGCATTTTGCCATTTGTTGGTTAACAGACTGTTTCTTCGTCAATATTGGGGGAAAAGCTAAGGTTATAAGACAATTTTACAGCCAAATGTACCCCAAAGGCCCTTTCAAATCGGTAGATCGATCGATTCAGCGGTTTTTCTGGACCAATTGATTGAAATTCTGAAAAAATTAAGGGACCAAGGTTTTTGTTCGTTTAAGTGGTCCTTTTCTTTTCAAGAATGAATTATTGATTTTTTTTCACTTTTTACCCAATTTTGAATGTTTTGGAGATTATAAAAAAAATTTAAGAAATTTTTTTTCAAGAATCTCGAATATTTAAAAATACCTTTTCTTACGATTGAAAAAAAATGGTGAATTATGTTCTGAAAATATCGGGAAGAAAATAGAAATTCTCACTGAAAGAAAATTTTTTTCCGATATTTGCAGAACAAAATTTAACTGTTTCTTTTTAATCGTACAAAATTCTTTATTTTTTTTTTTTCGATCTTCGAAAACATACAAAATCAACCCATAGCTGAAAAAATTAAATAAATAAATTTCAAAAAGATTAGCTCAAGTTTGAGGAACAAACACCTTGTTCCCTTAATCTTTCAAAATTTCAATCGATCGATCTACTGATTCAGGGGGGCTTTTGGGGTACATTAGGCTGTAAAATTTTCTTTCAACTTTAGCTTTTCCTCCAATATTGACCAAGATACAGTCCGTTAACCAACAAATGGCAGAATGCCACTTTCTTGCTCTTTTTTCACATTACCGTTACAGGTGAAAAAAAAATTTTTCTTAATTAAACATGAACGATTTTTGTAGGAAATTTTTTACAGAAAAAGAAACCATCTGTCGGTTCGCTAGGCCTCCAGTAGTTCCGGAGATATCGGCAGTTGAGTGAAAAAGGGTCCTTTTGCATTCAAAATGGGATATCTCGAAGACAAAAGGTCATTTCATTGAAAAACAAATAAGAGCTGAATAAACAGGCTATGCAGGCTTTGCATTGGTCTAGTTTAAAAAAAATTTTCAATGCGCGTAGAGCAAAAATAAAAATTTGAAAAATCAAAAAAAAATTTTCTTTGTGCTTTATCCGAGTATTGCATGACTGCCGGTATTCTGAAAAAGTGTTGACCAATAAATTCAGAAACGAGAGTCTTCAAGCTTCAAAAGGTGATTCTTTTCTTTTTCATAAGACCATTTTTCACTGAGATACAGCCTGTTGAAAAACACCAAAACATTTGGAAAATGTTTCTGTTCCTTTAATTGTTGCGAGAAGTGTATGTTCATGTTTCTTTAATATCATCGCATGCACTTATACTCCATTGGCTGAAGCTGTGAGATGTGGTTCATCTGGATTGGCATTGACAATTGGGTGTATGTACACAAATTAGTATTGGGTTGAATCGTCACTTTTACGAGCATATTGTCGATTGGTCATTGGTGGTGATACCATCTTGAATAGTATTTTTTCAGTTGAGCCAGGGTTCTTGAAATTTTCATGTGAACTAGAGATTGCAGGTAGCCTGAAAAAAAGATTATAGGGATTAATTGACAGCTGTCCTTAAGGATCGCCTGAACCATAGTTTGGCAACGCCGCATACAAACGCAAACAGTAGTTACGAGGGTGGTTCAACTATGATGGAGACATGCTGTAGATTGTAGATTGCTCGCATGTATGTTTTAAAGGTCGTGGCTTGAGTATGTGATAGCTTGGTCCGTTACGAACACTATGGTATTGGTTTTGTCGAAAACACATGTTGACGTGCGTGCTTACAGCCACAAGTGAACGTCAAGGGCCGACCGAACATGCACAACGTATTGTCATTCGTTTTATTGTAGGTATTGAAAACGAAAAAATTTTTCTGCATTTTCGAAATTAGTTCGGTGATTAAAACTATTCCAGAACTCCACCAATTATTTCCAAGCAAAAGTCTAATTTGCTTGGCCTATATGGTCTATGTATCTGAATAGTAGGTCGGACGCATTGACGAATTTATAAGACTTCAAAGGAATATTAGAATCAATCCATACTTTCCATACTAATATTATAAATGTGAAAGTCCGTGTGTGTGTTTGTTTGTGTGTTTGTTTGTCCTCAATGGACTCAGGAACCAGATGACCGATTTTGATGAAACTTTCACTATATTGTAGAGAATTTTTTTTTGGGAGGTTTTCATGTAGGGTTCATTCCTATATAACGAAGAAATAAGAAAATATATCAATTTTTCATGAAAAATCCCGGTACTGTCCGTCTTTTACGGGTGACGCTGCGTAAACTATAAGAGGTAGAGAAACATTGTCAGAGGCAGTTTTGTAATGCTCGAAAAGTTCTATAAAAAAGTCCTCGACGGCTTATGTCTAACTGCCGAAGACAACCCACGATAGCCATTTTTAACATTTTCAATTCAATCCAAAATAATGGTCAATTTGAAAAGGGGCCTTTGACTGGCATGGAATGAATCAATATAAAAATGAATGTGACTGTTATCTGCGGCATTTATTACTGATGAAAAATGCATTTTGCAGTATAGTTTTCTAATGGATACTTTGAAAGTTACAGTAGGTTGAACGAGTGTGAATTTGGCCAAGAAATTATTGAATTCACGCGACATCGTTTTGTCATGTATATATCGCAGTCGGATTTTAAAATCGGTCAGTTTGCTTAATGACTAGTCATTTTGTAAACTGACGCACGTTTCTAAAACGATTTTAAGATACAGTTCGTTTTACAATCGGCCGGAAATTTGTAATCCGCGTATAACGTATCAGACGGTTTGTCATATCCTATATCCTTTTCACCTGAAACTACTAGATTTATCAATTTTTGAACGAAGTGCAACTGGTGTAGTTCAAGCAATATTATGAATTACTACAGATCAAAATCTTTCAATATGGCAAATTTGGAGAAACTCGCGTGGAGGGGATATTTTTATCAAGAATAATTAGAGAATTACTGTTCTGTTGAGTTACATAACTTATAATAGGACTATGCGAATGAATTTGTTATTGCACATTTGTTATTCCCTGGAAGTTCATTTGAACATCTCCTTTGGTAATTTATTGATTGATATCAAATACAGCAGAAATTACTTCTAGTAAAAAAAAGTACTTAATTTTTGGTAGAATCGCTTCTTGACGTAATGCTTTATTCAAATTTTCTCATATGAAGATTAGTCCTAGACAGTATTTGAAATTATTCTTCAGTTTTTAAGATTTTTAGTAGATGTTGCTGTAGAATTAAATATTCCAATTGAAAAAACAATTACATTAAGGGGAGTAGAAGCGAATTCCTCAAAGTTCGGCGACCAAGGTTTCAACATAAATCAGTGTAATAGAAGAAGGTGCTTTTGTTTTAAATCATATCAAAAATGCAACAGCTTGAGCGGTCCCTGATGCAATAAGTAATAATAGTTTTATTTTTTCGTGGTCTTCAGATAATAAAACCTTAAAAGGGTAGGTGTGAATATTATTTTTCTTTCATTATTTCTGTATCCAGAATGATGAACTAGGTACAGCTGATTAGACAAATATAACTTTTATTCAATTTGCATCACGACTGGAAACGTTTTCTGAATATGATTCAAATGATTTGAGAATCCGTCGGATGTGTTGTTCGCAGTTTACAAACTGACTGAAAATTTCAGACCGATTGTAAAAGGATCTTCATTTCAAGAGCGTTTTAGAAAACGTTCGTCCGTTTACAAACTGCCTAGTCATTTTGCATACTGACGGATTTCAGTATTCGACTACGACATATACATACACGTGCTGTCTCTCCTTCGATACTAGGTTATGAATGTGGGGTTGCGGACCTATCAGTACCGTTTTAAATTGAAATATAACGCGAGTGGAGCCGCGGGTTTCAGCAAGTAATTGATATGTACAAGTTTAATATACTTAATGATTATGTTTTAGCTTTTTGGAAGCTAATTTGCCTGGTCAAATAGTTACGAAACCTCTATCAATAAAATTATTGTAAAACGCCAGATACGAGTTAACCATCGAGTGTCGGTAACCTAACCATAATTGGTAACCATTGATTGTACATTGCGCAAAAAAATTAACGCACATTATGGAAATCTCAAATTTATCCTACAACTGAAGGTGTTCTCAATGATAATTATTTTTATCAGAATTATGCATGCATATGTTATCCACTTTCAACGTTTTTCTTTAATACAGATGTTTTTCCCAGCAGGAATAAAAAAAGATGATATTATCAGATTTTGATTGTATTGGCTCCATTCTAAATCAGTTGTTCTCGATCAATTCTAGTGATCAATAGTTTTTCTTTCGTTTGATTTTCTACACTTGATAGCTATGCAACGCGAAACACGCAATTTGACCAAAGAGGAATCTGCCCAAGCGGTAGTTTTGCGAAAAGAAGGGTGGACATACACAAGAATTGCAGAAAGGTTTGGAGTTTCCCATACAAGTGTGTCCAGAATGTTGCGGCGATTCAGGGAGACAGGTATGAATGTCCAAAGACCAGGACAGGGTAGACCACGGGTAACAACTGCCATTCAAGAACGTTACTTGAGAGTTTCTTCGTTGAGACAACGGTTTGCAACCGCTCGCCTCCTTCAAAATCAGCTTGAGCAAACTCATGGGGTGCAAATTAGCACTCAGACAATAAGAAATCGCCTCAGAGAATATGATTTAAGGCCTCGTGTCGCGGCAAGAGGCCCAGCTCTTACCCCAGCCTATCGAAGAGCGCCTTTGGATTTTGCGAGAGAGCATATCCATTGGGAAGAGGCCGATTGGGAAAGAGTTCTCTTCACAGATAAGTCTAGATTCTGCCTCGACCATTGTGATCGACGTTCCCTTGTATTCAGACGACCACATGAAAGATATGCTCAGTGCAATTTCCTGAATAATACTGGTTTCGGAGGTGGATCGATTATGGTATGGGGTGGAATATCTTTGACTGCTTGCGCAGACTAAGTGGTCGTTGATAATGTAGCTATGAATGCTGATAAGTATATAAGGAACATTTTTGAAGAACATGTAGTGTCATTTGACCCATACATTGGTGAAAATTTCATTTTTATGGACGATAATGCCAGACCCCATCGTGCGCGCATCGTTCAGGAGTACCTTGAAGAGGTTGAAGTCTCTCGAATGTAATGGCCAGCAAGAAGTCCAAATCTCAATCCGATTGAGCAGTTTGGGACAACCTCAATAGAAGGCTGAGAAGTTCAGAAAATCATCCAATTACTCTTAATGACTCAGGAATCCAACTCGGAGAAATCTGGGAAGGATTAGATCAGAACATTTTAAGATCACTCATTTTGAGTATGAACCGTCGTTACTGAGCTGTAATCAACGCAAGGGGTGGAAATACCAAGTATTAGATCACTTATCAGCATTTTAGTATTTTGAAAATTGTTCATTTCTTTTCTTTCACATAAGATTCGGTGAAATCCTGAATTTTTCTTCCATTAATGTGTTTTGTTTCGTTCGAAACCTTCCCGAAAGAACATAAAAAATAAGTTATAAAGTCTATGTAGAGTTAACTTTCATTAAAATTGAGATTTTCAGAATGTGCGTTGATTTTTTTGCGCAGTTTATTATCATGTTGTCTTCTATTTATGTGGTTAAGTATGTTGAGAATGATGTCGTTCTCCGTCCCCTTTCAAAAAGATATACGTTAATCGAACATCTATCATATCTCATACTTGCAGCTCGAAGAACATTTGAACAATCTGAAGTCTTTTTATGATCTTCAAGTGGTTCTGGTTCATGAGACAATTTCAGATATTTTTTTTTTCAGATTTGAATAGTATACACGAGCCACCTAGAAGAGTTATGATTACCATTCCAGGATCAGGTATCACAGTTTCTGATTATTTATTTCCTGGAGAAGGGGCCGAGGAAGCTAAGAATTCCGTTGAAGAAATATTGGATATCAAATTGAAGGGTGTGCCCAATGAAATACAAGAAGTGGAAGGCTCGATTGGTATGATCTTTTTTTAAGTAGTCTTTCGATTTTGATATTCCTTGCCGCTACGTAAATTATGTCATTGTGAAGAACCTCTTATGAATTATGATGAAAATGTTCCAGAGGGGAGAGAGGGGTTATCGGAGAGAAAAATTTCATTAAAAAAGTTCTCTGAAATAAATTCCTATTGGGCCATTTGTTCGACCATGAGGTCGTCATCGATTTAATTTTTAATGGACAGCTAATGATTCATCTTTCATGATTAACCCAAAAATATCCTTGAATATTCCTACTTGTGCACTGAGTGCATTCTCGAAAATGTGCCTATATCATTATTATTATTACATAATAATTAGAGTGACGGTCAACCTAAAAGCTCAAACACTGAAAAAAAAAGTCAAGCACTAGGGATATAACCACTTAATATCGTTGGTACATTTGAACTAACTCATCTCTTATTTTCAGACATAACAAATTATGGAGGTAACATCAGTCAAATTGTTGAGGGAAAAATTACAAAGCAGGACAAGGAACATAGTCACATGCTTTTCATCATTGGATCAATTTTCGCTCTGCTTGTTTTAGTAGTGTCAATTTTGGTTCATTTCATTCTGAAAAATGTATAAATTTCATGATATATTTTATTGTTAAATGTTGTAATTGAAATGACATTCCCACATGTTTTTTATTTAATCGGTGTTTGTATTATTCATTAATCATTGTTTATATTTGAAAAAAATTTTATTTGCAAAAATTTGAGTTTTTTTACCCTCGAAAAAAATATCATTAAAGCCTGGTTCAAATATCCCAAACCCAATGGCCTGAAAAAACAGATATTCTAAAGAATATCTATTTTGTATGAACATTACGCTGATTTTTTTTTATTCGCAAGAAATAAAATGAAATTAATCTACTTTCATATATGGTCTCTAAGTCCTTTATGGTGTTCGAAATGGAAACTAGTTTTGAGACATAACTTTTATTCAATCAACAATACATCAATTTGACATTTTATTTTGTATGGAAATGAATGAAGCATTCAATGGATAGTCCAACCTCTCATTTCCGACTCTGGGTGCGAACAGAGATACCAATATGACCCTTTCAAACACATCGCCTATATTAATTATTGGAATCAATCATTATTTAATCAAAGGATCTCTACCATCTGGAAGATATCAGGTGATATTTTGTATTCATTGACATTACTGATGATTTCGGTGAATTTTGAAAATTCTTCAGGTAGTCTTGTACGGGGTGATTCACTTATCTTGGTAACCCCAATTTTCTCGAAAACGTCTAAATATTTTTTCATTCTGTGTTGAATGGCGTTTTGAAAAGGTCAATGTTGTCTCGAAGTGCGCGGAAAAAATTTATATTCGGGAATATACCTTTTTAATTGTGTCATCCGAAAGTTTCATTCTGAATCTTGTTTAGAATACAATTTGTTTCCATTTCTAACCGTCAGCGATCGGCAGCGTGTTTTATGTTAATTCTATTCCATTGATACTATTCTGTATTTTGATAACATGTTTCTATTTGAAGAAATAGATATAATTTTGTGTCATGAATTAAAGAAGGCTATAGTTTCTAGTTTTCTAGAAAATTTGTCTCTTCTAATAAGACGAAATATGTGGCTACAGTAAGATGGGGTTTCATGCCACAACGCTGCCTTTGTGAAGAGATATTCAGATCAAGAAAATGAATGCATAGTAACTAATGGATTACATTCTGAGGGGTACCCCGCAAAATATGGTAGATCAAACTGATTCTAATAATTTGGACCATTTGAAAATATAGACAAGAAACGCATTCGCACGTGCCCAAATATATGCACTTATATTTCATTCAAAGTAACTTATAATCATTGAGTATAATTATATTAATACTCAATGTTATAATGTATAGGGAAGTGATACAATTTATGTATGGACCATAATGGCTAGATGACCCAGATCTGATTTTGTTTCATAAAATGAAGGGGGTTTGTAACACTATTTCTCTATTATTATATTCATTAAATATTATATTTTATAACAATAAAGAATTTTTTCAATGAAAAGCGGAACATATCGGATCATATGTTCCATATACTGACCTTTATGATCCATACATAATATAGGTACAGGGTGGGCCTAATAATTCGCAATTAATGCCTGATCAGTGAGCATCCCCCTTTCACAACCTCTGGAGGGGCTGCAAAAAATCGTCAAACTTCTCGAAAATTCTTGGCCGTAAAAATTTTTTCGGTTCCGACTTAATGCCGAATGGCGAAGATTCGTAACGAAAAACCCAGCAATCAGAAATAAACAGCGTTTTTTCATACCCGGCTCCATTATGAAGAAAAACAACACAACACAGCCTGATACTTTTTCATCTTAACGGTTTATTTATGAATTGTTGAAATGGAATACCTACTGAAAAATGAAATATTCAAATTGAATATTGGAACGGACTATTTGAATTAAAAATTTGAGAACGAAATAATTATTTAATTATGAAAATGAAAGAGAAGTCGGACTTTTTCTTACTGAAAAATCATGCTTCATTACAACTTGAAATTTTTCAACGTTCAAAAAATAAATTTCACCAAGAAGAATTGAATTAATTATTCATATCAAATCGATTCAAACTTCATTCAAAGCATAGTGAAATCTACATATAGACAATTATCTATGAGATGACGAATTGTTCAATTTTCTCTTCATCTTAGCGCAAATTCAACTTGTGCTCTCAACTGAATTCCTTCATAAAATCATTCTAGGCAGGAATTGGACACAAGTGGTTGAAGCGATATTATTCAAGGAATCTTATTTTCTAGAATATAGGAGAGAATTCTAAACTAACTCGGAAAGGAAAGGCATTTGTTCCACAAATCAAAGGTGTTGTCTGTCTCCGAATATGGGAAGGAACAGAATTTGGGAGAAGTCGTTATCAAGGAGTAAGTAAAGATCTGATAGTACAAGTACCATCAGTAACAATGCGCATAGAGAAGTTTAGTGTTGCTGCATCAGCACCCCGTGAAGTACCAGCAAGTTTCTGCAGAATATTATTTCGAGTGTTCAACTTCAGATGTGAGAAATCCAGAAATGTTGAAAAATTTAGATTAGAGTTGAGGAGCTTTTGAAAACACAAGGCACTTCCTAAAAGCAGTCCTTAGTAATTGATAACTTCATACATCATATTTTTGACATATTAGTTGTGGTGAAGTTATTTTGACATTAATCTTTCATTTGTGCCAACCTCACTCGAGCCCAATTTAAAAAACTAGGGAAAATTGTTTCATGACTAAACAAAGGCTTTTAATGAACTATATGTAAATTAAATTAAATTTGCACAGCTTTTATCTGCCAGAGTTTCTAATAGATCCTTGAGTAGGTACCATCAGCCTGTAAACCTATTACCCAACATTTCGTTCCGTACACCATTGATGGTAATTTTTGAGTCAATGAAACAGATATTCATCTATTTACACAACAGAAACGGAAATGCAACAATTGACTAATATTGGAAATTTCTCCTCATTCAAATTTTTTTCCTGTTTGATTCTTCTTCGGATGCCACACATATATCTTCAATTAATTGAGGAAGTTCTTCGTTCTTTGTTTACCAATACGGTTCGAAGATATGTTTATTTTTGTGCAACGTAAGCTGGTAAAATAGGATGACTTTGAATCATCATCATTTTTGAATCATTGAAAATCTCTTGAATGTTTTCCTTAACGATTTTGTGCCAATCGAGTGGCTACTTTGAACAAAAACTAAATTTTGTCATATGGACTTATAGTGAAACAGCCATTATGTTTAGTGACATCTAGTTTTCACTACACAATTCGTCACACACTCATGAAAGGCATGGTAACATCTATATGAAAATAATTTTAATGAGTCCGAATGATCCAATATTCGGTATATGATCTGCAAATTTCTGTTGCTGTAACCGTATTTGCACCAAATGATGCCATATGGCATCATTGGGAGTTACACAAACATCGAAGAAATATTTTTTTTTTATTCCAACAGTATAAACATTCATTTGACCAAAAAATTACATTTTCATTCTGTCCGCTCTGGCAAACATTTTTTTTCCACATTTATGAGGTTTCTTTTTTATAAATTATTTCAAAGATGATCGCCCCTTGAAGGGGATCATAATTTCGTCAATTGAATTGAACTGTTCTGGTTCCAGCTTCGCCAAGTTAGACCTTATCTTGAACAATTTGTCATAATCTGGACTATCCCTAGGCTTCATTTGGGAATCATCATTGAAATAAATAATATTTCTGAGTTTATCGAATCTATTACGCGACATTACATCTGCGATTGGGGGATATTTGTACCTTCCGCCTAATCAGAATGTGAATTCCCAAGAATTGTTCAATTTCTTTTTCTGTTGTGTTCACAAATGTTTGAGTTTGTTGAACAGAATAAAGGTTTGCTTGATAAGCAATATTTGCGTCTATATTTGTGAAAACTAATTTGAAATATTGGAGAGGAGTCATTTCAGTAGAATGGGGTTCGGAAAAAGAATTATTGCAAATTGTATCTAGGTGCCGCATATCTTTCTTTCGCCATCGATAGGTTGGATCCTTTTTTTTTTCAAGAGGTTAGGTAATCGGGCAAGTGGAATATCATCCGACGAACTATAATCTTCCGAGTCCCCAACATTCCCTACCACTTCACAATCAATAGAAGCAGCAGCTTCTCCTATCTGTATCGACTATCTTCTTGAAGAGAAATGTTTTCTGTGTCTTCTACATCAACCTCTACATCTTCATCAGAGTTTTCTAACTGAATGTTAGTCAATTCAACCTGAATTAATAAAAAAAAACACCCTGTAAAAATATTTCTACAAATACAATATTATTTCTACAAATATGATATTATTTCTATGAATATTTCATTCAAATATATTCAATATGAAAGACAATATCTGTATAGTATGAAGCCCAATGATTCCAAATGGAATCATAACTTTTTGGGGGTGGTAGGGTAAATTATGATACTAATTTCTATAAACAAAAACCATTATTGAATAAACTAAAGCATGATTACTCACCTCAATTTTTCTTCAATCCTTATATGGCGCAATTTGAAAGTAATAATACTAGAAAGTTCACTGTTCACTAATTTATGTTAGCAGTATCAAATGCAAACGTGCATGAACATAACTATAGAACTCTATACTAGAAATTTTTGATGTCCATACAACAAATGCTCTCTCTAGGAATGAGAAATATCAACAAGAAGGTTTTCAGTGACATCTAGGTATTATTAGAAGCACTTATTTCTGATGATGCCAAATGGCATCACTGGGCTGGAAAGGGTTAATTCAATAGAATCAAAGACTACAGAAATGGCCTGAACTATGGTTACAAAACACTGGGTGAACATTTTCTACTTTTATAGTTTTTCGGGTATAATATTATCTAACATTTTTCTAAACTTTCTCGAAATATTTCAGATATTAAGACAGTCCATATTTGAAGTAGGGAATTACATGTGTGGTGCTCTGAAATTTCGGTGGATTTAGGTTATAAAATGTTTTTGTACAAATGACCAAAATATAACATATTCTTGAAAATAAAACTTGTTTTCAGACATATATATCTACTGCTTTCATAACATCGAGAAAATTTATATCGAATTCCATGGAAATATATGTACCCTTCTTGAATAACTTATTCCACAATTTCTCTTGAACTCCTTCCCAGGTAAAGGAAAAATATAAATCCATATGAATCCCAAATGGTGAATTTCGTGTTGATTGGCTTTCTTGCTACATCATTCCTGATCAACTTGGTAGTGGATACAAAATAACCGTGCGTGGTTCATAAAAGTTCCGCATTTCGACCATCTGGAAATGAACAAATGTAATAATGTTGAGCATGAAATTAATATATAGTCCGTTTCAAAATGATTGTCATCAGAGCAAGCCATGGAACTCCAGCCGGGGCTTGATTTCTAGTTACAAAAAGTTACTAAACATTCCTGTGGGTTGGTGGGTTCATCATCATAGATTGAAATATATCAATATAACCTATAAAATGATTGAATATATTTTTCAAGGCAAATAAATTTGAAGATCTTTTGTAAAATAATATTATTTTCGTCATTGTTGTATTGACAGATTTTCAATCTTAGCTTCAATTACTAAAGAAAAACAAGCTGAGATGATGACTAAAATATACAGACCCACACTATATCGCTGTAGATCAAGCTTGGGAATTGGAAATTCAGGATTGATAATAAAAATAGCGTGGAATACTTCAACATGAAATCTTGCAGGCTTTCGAGGAACTCCGATGTAGAGATATCATTCATTAAATAATCAAGGATAACTAAAAGTTCGTTCTCTATGAAGACTCTTCAGCAAATTTTGGAATCTTTATTACTATCGAACATTCAGCAAAGTTCTCACACTGTGTCATTTTTTCTGAGTATTGAGGAAAAGAAAGTATAATAAAGCTGACATAACCTCACGATTTCAAAGCCAAGTTGTTGAAACAAATAGAAAATATTTGTTGACAAATTGTGAATCATTGGAAGTGTGATATGCTATAAAATAGATCACTATTATTCGTGTTTTTATTAATACTGTCTATATCATGATTCATTAAATAATATACCATATGTTGATTTTGATTAAAACTCAGTTACTTCTCAGGCAGTTCAAAAAATATGTACAAACTGATTTATTCATTGTTTCTGATTTTAGAAAGAATAACGTCGTATAATGTCTCTTCGAAGGTATAATCATGTGGAATAGGTTTCCCTCCACTGCTCACTTCTGACCGTAATGACTTGTCTTGCCTTCTTTCTTCTCCAAAATTAATCTGACAATTCTAGGTGAAAACTGAAATTTGAGATTTATTTATTTATTCGAAAAAATCGAAAACACCTCGAAATGATTGTTACCTGAATAACAAGCAAATCGCGATTAATACTGACAGAAACCTGCTGAATTGTTGAAAAACTCGTTACCGACGATAAACTGCTTCACGTTTCCTTATAGTTAGGCGGGGCGAGAGGTATCTTGATGAATTCCAGCCATTTTCAATCCGGTAATACTTGAGAAATATTCAAATCCAAAACTTATTTGTCGATTTAATCAAGAACATAAGCATACAGAAATATATTCAGGAGGTTAATTCAAACTCTGAAATGTCAAAACTTAGTGTTTTCAATCAACACCAACCTAAATCCTAGAACTCAAAAGTTACTGATGGGATATTACCAACATATTTTTGAGATTCCACAGTCGCCCGAGATGCCAATCATTTTGAAACGGACTATATCATTATCAACAGTTCTTTATTGCCTATGCAATTGGCCATCGACAAAGGGTCCTTCAGCATAATTAATATAATTGATATGTGAAGATATGAATAAATGTAATGGGCGCCCACAGATGGAAGGACAGCAGATATAAATTAGTTTCCTAATCACAAGTAAAAGAAAAAATTCTCATTATGCCTCCCCCCCAACCCCCAAGAACAATTCGGCGGGCGCCCATCATGAATGGATGTGTGAATCAGTATAAACTGTGAGTTTATTATGAACTAGCTGGCCCAGCGAACTTTGTTTCGCCTCAGAGATACATAAAGTTGTATAAACAAAACATTGGTATTTTGTCAAGTAGGTGGTATATTAGGAGAAATTGAAGTACAAAATATACAAAAAATTTAATTACATTGAAATATTTTTGAAACATAGATGAATTCAAAATATCGAAATGAATACCATTTTAAATTCCCAGGCTCAGAGAATTCAAATAGTAATCATCGAAATACCATTTTCATTTCTATGAGCCTGGGAATTGAAAATGGTATTCATTTCGATGATTACTATTTTGAATTCATCTATGTTTCAAAAATGTTTTCGGTGTGGCCTCCGTAAAGGCAAAGAATGTTTTTGTATACCGTTTTATTTTTTTTTCTTAAATACACTGAAATAGGTAGGTATGTACATTGTTATTTACATGAGAAGACTTCACTTTATTTAAGCGGTAACATATTATTATTTAAAAAATGTCTCATTGTTGTACCTTTTTTTCCCGGGTGCGAGAATAATAAGAGCAGAAGGTTTGCCGACTCGTGAACACGCAACATACAACTGGCCATGAGAAAAACAACTATTTTCTAGATTTATGCCACACACACTCAAGGATTGGCCTTGGGATTTGTTAATTGAACGGTCGACTGGAACAACGTTGGATGTTACACTAAAAAATGATACACATCCAACGTCGTTCCAGCCGACAATTCAATTGTCATAGCAAACGATAGACGAACTGGAAATTGAATTCTCCTTAACTCAAATGGCATATAAAAAACCTCAAAATCTCAATCTTTGTACTCTCTTCCCCTATTTCAAATCTCTCACATTCTTTCTCAAACGCTTCGAACCATTGCCTTGCATTTAAATTTTCCCACCATAAACCTCTCTGCGATGTTTTTGAGATCCAATTGAATTTGTTTCTTCTCCATGTGAACTTCAATAAATGTGATTGGATTACCTCTTCTTTTACCAACTGTCGCAAATAAGTATCTTTGAAAATTACATTATCATCTTCATCAAAATAAACACTTTTCATTTCCTCCGTTAATGTTATTCAAGCTGTTCTTTCTTGTCATCTCTGGTTCAGACTTTTCTTCACTCTCTTGAAATGTTCTGTTTTCACCAATTCATCATGCTCACTCACGTATTTATCTTCTTCTGAGAGTAAATATTTTACCTTGTCTTCCGTTGTAATATAAGATATTGCAACTACATTTGTCTTTTTTTCCCTTGGAGGTACTACTAATTTGAAAGTAAATTAGATTCTTTTTGCCATGATAACAAAATATTGTCGTTTTGTGAGACTATTTTTATCAGATGAAATTGAAACTAAATGTGTTTCTCTGTAAACAAAGTTTTCAATTTTATTCAACATTTCTACTTCTTACATGCGAACAAAGAAACGACAATATAAGTTTCTTATACTATTTTCAATTGAACTAAATATCAAACACTTCTTCCAATATAAAAACATAAATTCTTCTCAAGCAATACTCATAACAATCAGCGTCAGAACATTGACATTGACAATGGTTGTCAAACAGAAATTTATTTTTGATTAGAGATTACAGAAGTCTTCATTTCCTTACATATATTAAGAAGAATAAAAAGATCGTGGCGACATCTATTGGCGTTATTCGCAATAAGGAAAATTATTTCCTTCTTTTTGTTTTTCTTCATCTAGTTTTTCATAGTTTTCATGTATTTTATGTTAACCCCACTGTAGAAGAATCGAACAAAAAAACTTTCATAAAAAACAGTTCATCCAATCCTGAGTTATAAATGGTGTAACCAACAATATGGCCGACTGAGTTTTATATATTAAGATTTATTGTGTATTAAATAGGACCCACGATATTTTCTGTCAGCAATCTTTGCAGAATTTCTCCCTTTTGGCGGTTAATGGTTTGCATGTTGACGGCACTTTTTCTTCCAAGTAACTATCCCGCTATTGCTATTGAAGTATTTCTTTGCTCCCCTGCGAATTCTGAAATTTTTTCAGAGTACTCTAACAGCATTGGAGTTGAATTCAATATTGGGTAGTGACATATCTACCATGATCAGATGATGAACAACGTACTGAAGAATGGGGTGAATATCTGGAAGCACCTGCACACACCACTCGGAACGGCACAAAATCACGACATAATTAGATGCGCCAAAGTCTACATTGGTACAACGAAGCGAAGTATCAATACGAGAAGTAAGGAGCATGAACGATTCTGTCGACTCAATCAGACAGAAAAATCCGCACTAGCGGAACATGCTCTGACAGATGGACACAATATTATTTTCTCAAAGGCAGAGGCTATTTCAAACATCAAAAGTTTCTATCCTAAGATGAACATGGAAGCCATTGAGATATATGTATAAATATAAGAACAATATGAACAGAAGGGAAGAAACTCCTTTGGTACATAACGCATGGTTGCCGATGTTGGAAAAGACCAAAATCAATCCAATACGAAGTGGGTACAATTGACCAATCAATATCGCGCGCGTAAACCCAATACCTTCTCCCGCCAATGATCAGGGTATAAGTGGGGCCAACGGATCGAATCCAGCATCACTTTCGGAAATTCAGCGGTCGAGTTACAATCTAAGACCGAGAATCCTCCGAAGATGCCTACCGCAGTTATGGGCGAAACGTTAGGTGAAATAATTCTCAATAAACCACGGCCAATAAGCCCGGAAGACTCTCTTAATGTCAATATATCCGGTCGTGAAAGCCTGAAACTATTTATTATAATAAGATAATTCGTTGATACTAATAGAGGAGACGCACACGCTAAAACCCTTATGGAAGAACTTGCAAAGGTTGCTGAGTAGCTATCATTTCCTTTCGAAGCTCCAATCGGTTGCTCTTATATCAAACATCTCAATGCTCGAAGCATTAAGACAATGACCAAATACATTTAGTGATGTACACACTGAATTATTGCAATGAGTGAAGACATTGATCAATGTTTTTAAGCATTGAATGTGAATGTGTAACTTGAATAGATCAAACAATTCAAAGAGTCGTTGATTCAATGTTTATTAGGCCTAGCCTAATTCAAATGGGCATCACCACAACGTATTGTGGTCATAGCGAGTTCATATTATTGGCAATTCAATGTATTTTTTATATTGAGACGATGCTTTTTTGATCATATTAGTGTTTTTTCACATCAAATCTATGATATCAGGACCTTATATAATGCTCTGAAATTCATTGTATCAAGGGCTGCATTCATCGAACGTAACAGTTGTGGAACTGTTGCGAAATCATCAAGTGGCACATACGCTACAAACTCAACACGTTCCGGAAAAGCGGGCATTTTGGGAGCACTTTCAGTTTATGCTAGGTAGCGGTAGCGGAGCGGTGGCAACATTCTTCGTTCGGTGAATGCAGCAATTGAAACTATTGATTGACCGATCAGTCAAGTTCATCATTTCCAATGTAACTTGCATCAATGTAAAATACATCATGGTAATGTTCATATTGTTAATCACCTGAGGTGATTGCAATAAGGCACAGTATTTTTTTCTGTGTATGGTTCAAATTCAGAAAACTTAGAGAAAGCTACCGGTGAGCAGTGGCGTAGCGTAAAATTCGGGGGACCCCCCGAAAGATTTTAGTCGGGGGCCCCTTTAGATATATGTTATTTATGAAAATTTTCCCTGCCGTTTTTCAAAGAAAAATATTGAAGAAAAGGTAAGAAGAAAAATAAATCATATTGAATAAAAAAGATTTCTAAACAAAATAATATAGATTCTGATATAAAAATAACTAAGAAAGAAATCAATGTGATGAGAAAACTTCTTGTCCAAAGCTGGAGTAGGCTCAAAAGTCTGATAGACGTGTTTGCCACATTGAATTCCTAAGACAATTCTTGATTATCTTAAGCCCAATAAAACGATCATTTGGTGATTTTTAAAGAGAGTCCCGAAAAACTTGACGGTTTATGAAAAAACTGTTGAAAATGGAGTAGCATAGGGAGTAATTGAGTGATTATTCGAATTTTGAATGGAATTATTGGAAACCTTATATGTTTTTCTTATTCCATTTAGGAATATTTCTCTATTTTGCTAGAGTGGTAATTGTATCTCCATTTTCTTCAATTTTGTTCATTATATCATCAGAAAAGAATAGGGAATTAGCAAGTTCAATAGAATGAAATTATTGGGGCCCCATTTGAAGCTTTTCGTTTGGCTTGGGGGCCTCTTTAGTGCCAGGGCCCTCTGATACGCCACTGTGCTGAATAATTGAGTGTGACTCTGGCGATAACTTTTCTTTTTTTTAATATTGAGAATGAAAAAATACGAGAGACGTTTCTTAACGGATACATAAGCTACGCAATCAATTCTAGAACTGTAATGAACTGTAATGAACTGCAATGAAATTTTAATCCTGAAACAGAAGGCACTTAAAAAGTAAGAATATTGAAAACTTTGTTTTTGATTCTAACCTACTCACAACGTGGTTTCGTATACAAATACTTGTTCTACTTGATTCTCTCACTACTAGAATGGAAATTGAAATCAGAAGATTCAAAAATATTTTCCCCTTCTTCATAAAATATCCTGATTGGAGAATTGACAATAATTTCTGTAATAACAAATGAGCCGCAAGCCATCTGGAGAAGAACACGTCAAATAAGCTGCTGAGCTCCCAATAAAACGATCATGTGACGACGTTCAAAGAAAAATACCGAAAAGCTTGACGCTATATATAAAAAAATTTAAAAATAGGGTATCACAGGATTGAGTGATATGTCGAATCGAATTACTGAAAACCTTATATGTGTTTTGAATATAATTCAGTAATATTTCTCTATTTTTCGAGAATAATAACTGAACCTTCATTGTTTAGGTTTTGTTCATTATTTCATGAGAAGAATGTCGGGAATCGGTAAGTTCCATAGCTATTGGGGCCCCATTTAGAGCTTTTCGTTTGTCTCGGGGGCCCCCTTAGTGCCGGGGTCTGCGGGGCCCTCTGCAACGGTAAGATTAAAAAAAAAATAAATCTTTACGTGAGTCTTTTTATCCACCCGATGAGGGAATTTTACCCATCTCCGAATGTTTAAGAGCTCTGCCAGACCTCCAGGTAGAAAAACGAAGAAGGAGAGCCTTCTTGTCTTGTCCAAATCGTCTTCTCCCATATCTGAGAAGTTTTGGACTAGATAGTTCAGTCCTATTTATTGTTTTCTGGTACCTATTTCTTTGCTATTATTACAAAGAATTAGTGTAGGTTAGTTTACACTACATTGTTCAGGAGTACTGCTGTTTTTTTCATTTATTTTTTTGGGTAATGAATGTCTGATCCTGTTCTGAATAATGAAATATTTTTAGTAAATTATGTATTTCGGTTGCATATTTAAAAAAAAGATTTTTTAGTATTGAGGTGTTCATAAGAACTGTATCAACAAGGTTGAATTGAAATCGCGTTGTTTCATCATAGTCTTTCAAATTAATCCATCATTTCAAAATTTATTTTTTGTGTTAGTAGAAAGCTCTAACACACCCGGGAAACCCTTGGAATTTGGATCTTTGAGATGAAAAAAATGCTCGGACGGGTCAAAAAATGAATTCGATATCACTACCCCTCTAGCCGCTACCCTAACAGCAAGTGATATCGAATTCATTTTTTGACATCTCAAAGCGAAGTATTAATACCAGAATCAAGGAGCATGAACGATGCTGTCGACTGAATCAGACAGAAAAATCCGCACTAGCAGAACATGCGCTAATAGGTGGACAAAACATAGATTTCTCAAAAGCGGAGATCATTTCCAATATTAAAACTTACTATCCCAGGCTGAACATGGAAGCCATTGAAATTTATAAACATAAAAATAACATAAACAGAAAAGAAGAGACACCTTTCTTGCATAGCGCCTGGTTACCGACCTTAGAAAAAACAAAGATCAAGCCGACACGAAGCGGGAGCGATGGGCTAATCAGCATCGCGCACGTAGACTCGCCACTTTTTCCCGCCATAAACCGGCGCGCAGATGACGCTTCCGGTTCGAACATGTCAGTGTCAGAAATTCAGCGTTCGAGGTACAACCTTAGACCGAGAAAGCCTTAAACTTTCAGAGTGAGGAGTAATTAATTTTTTTTTCCATCTACCGAACATTCAACATTCAATTAAGTAGATTTTATGGAGTCTGTTTTTTTTTCATGAAGAGTATCTTGATGTTGCTTGAAACTTTGAGAAACCCTACTTGTTTGTTTTTTCAGTTTTGTAGCTTTTCTTTATTTCATAGAATCTGGGAGCTAACGCACGGCCCATTTTCATCAGAGAAAATATTTTTTCTGAAAAATCTATTCTTTTTATATTCTGAAATAAGTAAATATTGGGGATCAAAGTGATGAAACATTAACGTTTGATTTTCCAATTACCCACTATTCAATAATGTAAGGTTTTTTATTTCATGGAATCGATTTGTTGTGAGAAGTACCAAGTACCTTGAAGTATGTTTGAAACTTTGAGACAAAGTTTCTGTTTCATTCTTTAATTCCGTTCAGTTTCATTCTTTTGTGTATCTCAAAATTTGAAGCATCATAAAACAAGATATTTTGCACAAAAGAAGGTAGATTCCATGAAATAAAGAAATATACATGATTGAATGTTGGGTAGATGAAGAATCAAAGTTAATTACTTACCACTTTAATGAGATTTATAATGGTATGAAAAGAGTCTTCCGGGCTTATTGGCCGTGGTCCATTAGGAATAATTTCACCTAACGTTTCGCCTACAACTCCGGTAGGCATCTTCAGAGGATTCTAAGGTTGTACCTCGAACGCTGAATTTCTGACACTGTGTCAGAATATTGGGGAAAAGCTTAGGTTATAAAAAATTTGGCAGCCTGATGTTCCCCAAAGTCACCCCCAATTGGTAGATCGATCGGTTGTTTTTTCTTTAAACTTGAGCTAATCTTTTCAAATCGGTTATTTTACCGAATGAGTCGAAAGGTTTTCAAGAAAACTGTTTGTTAAAACGTGGTGCCAGAAACCGGAAAAATTCTTTCGCTCAGAATTCGCTTAACGAGTACCGTGGGCGAGTTAGGGGTATCAACTTTAAATTCATTTCATGATTTGTTTATGAGGAAAATGAAGGTTCAAATGTATCCAGTGTCCATAGCTACAGTAGAGGTGAGTCAGAATTTAAATTAAATTTTTTTTATTCTTATAAGCTTTTAGAAAAAAATTTAACGAAATTCTTGGAATGATAATCTTTTTTTCCAAAGACCGGAAATTTTTGAAAATAAAAATTTTTTTTTCATGATTTATTTGAAAAAAATTCGACTGAAAAGTGAAGAAAAAATGTAATTATTGATTGATTAAGCAAATTAGGTCAAGTTTAAGGAACAAAAACCTTGTTCCCTTAATTTTTCCAATATTTCAATCAATCGGTTCAAGAAAACTGCTGAACCGATCGATCTACCGATTTAGGGAGGACTTCGTGGAACATCAGGCTGTCAAATTTTTTCATAACCCAAGCTTTTTCGCTAATATTGACGACGATACTATCCATTAAACAAAAAATGGTAAAATGGCATTTTTTGCTTTTTTTCCACGTTTATGTGACAGGTGAACAAAATTTTTATAGGAAATTTTCTGTAGAAAAAAAATCGCCTTTCGGCTCGCTAGGCGATTAGTAGTTCCGGAGATATCGGCAGTTGAGTAAAAAAGGATCATTTCGCATTCAAAACAAGATATCTCGAAGACAAATGGTTTTATCTGAAAGTCGTGAAAAGCAAATTAGCGCTAAATAAATAGGTTATGTGACAATTGCATCGTTCAAGCTCGAGAAAATTTTTCCATGCGCGTAGGGGAAAAAAATCTTGAACATTTTTTCTTCGTGCTCTATCCGATAATTGCATGAGTACCTATACTCCGAAAAGTTGTGAACCAATAAATTCAAAAACAAGTGTCTACAAGCTTCGAAAGTTAGTTTTTTTTGTTTTCTATAAGACCATTTTTCACTGAGATACAGCCTGTTGAAAATCACCAAAAATTTTTAAACATTTTTCTGTTTCTTTAATTGTTGCTCGAAGTATATATTGACAATATTTGATAAATTACTAATATGAAATTTTTTATGTGCATCACCTTTTTCTCAGGTTTTCGATAGTCATGGGGGGGAGGTAATTATCCGTATTTCCCTCCCATCGTAAATTCGCCCTTGGAAAAAACAATAAACATTTTCAGTCACTTGTTGAATACAAACGGGAAAGTAAAATAAAATCATAAATGGCAATTGGCTTTTATCTGTTCTTATTAACTCAGGGTGCGATTGCAGAATATTAGAGGAATCAGATATCGCTAAACACGACACGACTCTCGCCAGTACTATACAGGGTCTTTCACAAGGAACCTCACCAATATTTTATACGGGAAACTACTGAACGTATTTTCATGAAATTCAGCACTTATAAGTATTTCACGATGCTGATGAAATCTAAAATATTTTCAAGGCATGAGCACTTCCGGTTTTTCCGGAAATGACGTCAACTTCCGTTTTTCAAACTAGAACACCATTTTTTTTTATTGCAGAAATAGATTCCTTAGAAAATTTCAAGTTATTTTGATGTAACATTTTTCAGTTTTGGTTGGAAAATTCTCTCTGAGCGGGAAAATTCGAAAAAAAATCGAAAATACAGCTCCGCTGAAACAAGAATAACTTCGAGGTTTTTGGATGGAAAATTTTCATTTTTGGGATTTTTCAAGATGTAAGATTGATGTATCCACTTTAAAAATCGAAATCACGATTCATGATACAGGGGGTGAAAAAATCGCTTTCAAAGTTAGGGATGACAAAATCGTGGAAAATAAATTTTTTCAAATTAGAACCCAATTTTTTTATGGCAGATATTGAATCTACGTTAAAAAATAATGTGAGTGTATGCATCACACCCTTGCCCTAAAGTGGATATTTTCTGAGTTATTCACAAAAAACTGTTTTTCGTCTTGAATTTTCAGCTATTTCTTTTCCCTTCACGCCAAAAAGATGAACGTAGATTCAATATCTGCCATAAAAAATGGGGTTCTAATTTGAAAAAATTGATTTTTCACGATTTTGTCATCCCTAACTTTGAAAGCGATTTTTTCATCCCCTGTATCATGAATCGCGATTTCGATTTTTAAAGTGGATACATCAATCTTACATCTTGAATAATCCCAAAAATGAAAATTTTCCATCCAAAAACCTCGAAGTTATTCTTGTTTCAGCGGAGCTCTATTTTCGATTTTTTTTTCGAATTTTCCCGCTCAGAGATAATTTTCCAACCAAAACTGAAAAATGTTACATCAAAATAACTTGAAATTTTCTAAGGAATCTATTTCTGCAATAAAAAAGTGGTGTTCTAATTTGAAAAACGGAAGTTGACGTCATTTCCGGAAAAACCGGAGGTGCTCATGCCTTGAAAATATTTTAGATTTCATCAGCATCGTGAAATACTTATAAGTGCTGAATTTCATGAAAATACGTTCAGTAGTTTCCCGTATAAATATGGGTGAGGTTCCTCGTGAAAGACCCTGTATGTTAGGAAGAACTTTGCTCCTCACGCCCACAGGTATAGCTTTTCTCCAAGGAACATGCAATTATTCCATATCTGTATCGAAGGCTGATCCATCCCTGACCAGGTCGAGAGAGCGATATTTTCTTCAGACTCCCTAGCTGCTGAACACTCGAACACGTCTCGCGAGAGAGAAGTCCTACAGAATTTCACATTCATTATTATCTGTGACCGGTCCAGTCAGTCTTAAGTGCGTCGCCGCTCAGGTGAAGTAGTTGAAATCATCGCCAAAGGTAACTCCGCGCAATAGAAGAGATTGCCGACTACCTAAACTGTTCGAGTGACATGTGATGACAGTTCATATTCGGGTGATCGATTCCGTGGCCCATTGTGTTATTTTTGTGTGATCCGGCTCGAAGGACCAATCGGCAGGTCGGAATAACTGCGACTTCTGCTGTATTAAATAGGTAAGTAGTACATGCGTCTTTTACAGAATAACCATTCGAGTTTTAGCCGATTCATCGACATGTGAGCAATTATAAACCTGTTTTTTGGTTCATCCGCGGAGATGCGACATGGTTTCTTGCCCTAGGAAAATCGAGTTAGCAATTTGTGTTCGATTTGAATGCTCGTCGAGTAAAACAATTCAGAAAAAACATAGTTTCCAATTGATTATTTCATATAAATGTTTGAGAGGACAAGGTATATCTTCCTCATTATTCAAATGAAAGAAAAAATATTTGAACACGAAACATCTCTTATTCATCCTGAGATTAATAAAAAGATTCTACAAGAAAAATGGCAAATAAGAAAAAAATTCCACCACCGATGAAAATAACAATAATGAATGTTTTCGAATAACATCGCAGTATTTTTGATTTAATCATATGTCAGTCTCGGTTAAACTAGTTTTTATTGTTTGAATAACTCTGGAGTAAATTGGCACTTATCTCATTTCCTCGTTTCGAAAATTACATAATTTTTTTGATTTTTCATAAATTCTAAAATACTCCTAAGATATATCTTTCGTGTTCAACTCGGGTATTTTTCGAATGTGCCATCAACCTTTATTCAGAATTGGACGGTAGTCTTTTTAAGACCAATGGAACTCATATTGAAAACCTTGAAACTAGTCAACAGATTTTTTTTGCCTTGTGTAATTTCTCAGCGATAAATGGGATGTTTTTTATTCATTAGTTTTTCCATCTTTAACATATTATATAATAGATTAATAATAATAATAACTTTATTGATCCTGTAAGACATTTTACATGCATAGGATAAGTCAAAAGGTGGGCAAAATTGGTGATACTTGAACTACAACTTTTTAACCGTGAGAGATAAAGGAAAATGAATGACACGTTACGGTGGTTTTTTTTAGAGAAACTGATAATGCCATCAACTGCATTTCTCTATCTTCTTTTGTTTTCGAGTCATAGGCCATTATCTCCGTTTCTGTTTGTGCTAGGATGTTGAAATGAAAACATTATACAAGCACTTTTTTCATAGCAATCCAGTAGCCTATTTTGTTTTTTCCCAAGAGGTTTCCTTGCTGAGCTATTGAATAAAGTTGTGTTTTTCTTATGGGAACAATAGTTTGAAATAACTCGCCATTTTTGTCCCGTTTTAGAAATATATCATACATCATACATAGCCCTCAGATTTATTCAGAGATCATGAAAAATATAGTTTTTATTTGAAATTTGAATTATTGGATATTAAGTACGCTGAATCACAGAATAATATTTCTCCACGCATGGTGGCATTGTTATTTTGCCATTGAATACTCGATTCAATTCTTCGTGGTTTGATCTCTGTTCAGAACAACTGTCAATTATTAGAATTCGAAGTCATTATTGCCGGCAATATGGAAATGTTCTAAAACTACGAGAAATATGATATGTTAAAATGTTTTAATTTAGCGGCAATAATGACTTCGTATTGACAATTGTTCTGAACAGAGATCAAACCACGGAGAATTGTATCAAGTTTTCAATGGCAAAATAATAAAGACACCATGCGTAGAGACATATTATTCTGTGATTCAGCCTACTTAATACTCAGTAATTCAAATTTCAACTACAAACTATATTTTTCATGATATCTGAATGAATCTGAGGACGATGTATGATGGATGATATATTTCTGAAACGGGAAAAAAATGGGAATTTTTTCTAAGCCATTTCAAACTATTGTTTCCATAAAAAAAAACACAACTTTATGTTATAGCTCAGCAAGGAAACCTTTTGGGAAAAAACAAAGTACGCTACTGGATTGCTATGAAAAAAGTGCCTGTATAATGTTTTCCTTTCAACCTGCTAGCATAAACAGAAACGGAGATAATGGCTAAAGTTGAAATCGTCAAAATTTCAATTTTGGTCCATAACTCGAAAACAAAAGAAGATAGAGGAATGCAGTTCATGGCATTATCAGTTTCTCTAAAAAAACACCAACGTAACGTGTCATTCATTTTTCTCTATCTCTCACGGTTAAAAAGTTGTAGTTCAAGTATCACCAATTTTGTCCACCCTGTACATTTACAATTTATCGGAAATATTATGTGTCTTTTGTAAGGCTCGTTGAAAGCTCATGAATAATGGGATCTTACCCTCGATCTTACCATATATTCTTAGGTTTTCTTTACCTCACATAGAACTATCAGAAAAAAAAAGCGATTGGTATGCTGAGTTAAATTATGAAGTTCTTGTTTCACATGGATAAAAAAAAACAAGAGAATCAGTTGTACTTGCACAAGCAGAAAAATATTTCTCTGACCTATTTAATGCATTGATAAAAACAATTATCCCATTTGATTCTGAAATTTAAATATTTTTCTGCTTTTTTAAGTACACCTACCAGATATTGTTCTATTTATCGATGTGAAACCAGAACTTTCTCAGTGTTGAATACAAAATACCCCTGTGTTATTGTTCCATTTTTCTTATGGTTGCATAATGTAAGAAAACATGAAAGAAGTCTAGTTCTTGCCCGTGTTGTACCTTCGGTTGCAGCTACTAGGATGCAGTTATATATATTCTTTTGATTAAGAGAGCTAAAATAATACAATACAAATTGAAACGAAAAGGTACCTAGCTGAGGTTGGTGCAACACAGGAAAACCATACAGGTCTGCAGTATGATTAAATGAGGAAAGGGAAAAAACCTCAGCTGAAAAAAAACCCTTACCCCGCCTGTGAAAAAAAAATAACTTAAAATATTAAATATCAGGAAAATCTTGAAAGACATCAGTGTGATCATCTTCATGTTATCCGTCGATGGGCTCAGATAAACAGATTATTCCCAAAACGGCTCGCAATTCTTAATCTGAAATGAAAAAAGACAAAAGCAGAAAAGAAACCAATTATTCAGAATGAATCAAATTATTTTGAAATGAACCACCCATTTTGGAAATGCATTTGTTACTTTACGTATAGCCTCGAAACCATCTTGAAATTTATAAATGGGACAACTATTGTCTGTTCTATAGTCTCCTCATTTTCCCCACACTCACAACTAATACTCTCAACCGAATTCCATCGGAACAGCATGCTATTGCATCGTCCATGGCCTATTCTAATGCGATTTAGAACAGAGTATATTCTCCTAGGAAGGTCAAAATCAGGAACTATGATAGAAAGATCAGAAATAAGATCTTTATTGAAAAAATTGGATATATTCCATTCAGATGCAGTTAAATAATATTCAAAATTCAGGACTGTGTTTTCATCATAATTTTGAAAAGTATGAATTTTAATTCATATGAACACTACAGGTGTACCCAATACTCAAATCCGAAACTGCGGGAATTTCTGAAATATAAAAATGCCGTTTCATAATTTCATATTGAGAAAAACCACACTGGGAATTGGATCATATTGAAATGTTGGAAATAACATCATGAATATTCATATTCGCTCATCATACATTCTATATCTTTGTTTGACTAGTAGAAATGAAATTAGGTGGGTATAGATTCAGTCATCGCATGGTAATGTAAAAGCCATCGGATTATATGAATGAATGAATAAATAAATAAATCTAAGTTTGATGGATCAACTTTGATTTTAATCTTAATAATTGACTGTTTTTTATTAATTCGATAGATAGTTACTACATCCACAAGCGAGTCCACAATTTACTTAGGTAGTTAAAGAGTGATTTTTGAGTTAATTTACTGGAAAAAGAGTCCAATCCTCTTCATGTTATAAAGATATGTTGAATGTCGCTTTAACTTTTGCCTTGATTTTACTCATTAAAATTTTCATCAATTGCTTGCCCATAAATAGAAGTTATATATTACAATTTCAGTTTCTCGCAACAATTAAAGGAACAGAAAAATTTTCCGAATATTTTGGTGGTTTTCAACAGGCTGTATCTCAATGAAAAATGGTCGTATGAGAAATAGAAAGTTCAACTTTTGAAGCTTTGAGACTCTAGTTTCTATATTTATTGGTTGACAATTTTTCAGAGTACCGGTAGTCATGCAATCCTCGGATAAAGCACGTAGGAAATTTTTTCCAAAATTTGAAAAAATTTTTTTTACTTTACGGGCATGGAAAAATTTGTTCGAGCTAGACCGATGCAAAGGTAGCGTTGCCTATTTATTCAGCTTCAATTTGTTTTTGAATATCCTAGGAAATGACCCTTTGTCTTCAAGACATCCAATTTTGAAAGAAAACATAATACAAAAATCGTTTATGTTCAATAAAACAAAAATGTTTCACCTGCAACGGTGAAGTGAAAAAAGTGAAAGAAAATGCCATTTTGCCATTTGTTGGTTAACGGACTGTATCTTCGTCAATATTGGGGGGAAAGCTAAAGTTATGAGACAATTTCACAGCCTAATGTACCCCAAAGACCCTTACAAATCGGTAGATCGATCGATCCTAGACTGATTGTTTGAAATTCTGAAAAAATTAAGGGAACAAGGTTTTCGTTCCTTAAAGTTGACCCCTTCTTTTCAAAAATGAATAATTATTGATTTTTTTTACCCAATTTTGAATGTTATAAAAAAATTTAAGAAAAGTTTTTCGAAGATCTCGAATATTTGAAAATGCCTTTTTTTACGATTGAAAAAAAGATGGTGAATTAGGTTCTGAAAATATCGAGAAAAAAATAGAAATTCTCACTGAGAGAGAATTTTGTTTTCCGATATTTTCAGAACAAAATTTAACTGTTTCTTTTCAATCGTAGAAAAGGCCTTAGAAATTTTTGAAAATTTTTTTTTTAATTTTTTTTCGAATATATACAAAATCAACTAATAACTGGAAAAATTAAATAAATAACTTTCAAAAAGATCAGCTCAAGTTTAAGGAACAATTCTTTCAAAATTTCAATCGATTGGTCTAGGAAAACCGCTTCACTGATCGATCTACCGATTTAGGGGGGCCTTTGGGGCACACAAGGCTGTATTTTTTCAAAAATCTCGAATACATATTTGGAAATTGTTTTTTTTCACGATTGAAAAAAACTGTTGAATTATGTTCTGAAAATATCGAGAAAAAAATAGAAATTCTCACTGGAAAAAAATTATTTTTTCACTGAAAGACAAATTTCTTTTTCCGATATTTTCAGAACAGGCTTTCACCAATTTAAGAAATTTTTGAAAAATTTTTTTCGCAAAAAAATAATTCTCACTCAAAAACACAACAGAAACTCCGATCCAAAAAATATTGTGCTAAAATACGCATGTTGGAAGACAATATTGTGAGTGTAAATAACAAATGAAAAAGTCTTGATTCTTCCAATTCATATTTAAGAAATTTTACATGTTTGATTATTGTTTGGTGAGAGGTGGATGAGATATTTGAAGTCTTACATTTTAGTTTTATTTTGGTTCATGGTTCTCACATTATTCTTGACAACTCTCTGAGCTGATTGTCTATCGGACGACGATATTGCACTCGCTTTCCGTCATTCTGATTTTAGAAGTATTGAGGAAAATTTAACTTCTGATCTGAAAATTTTGAAAAATTATCTTTTCGAATGGCGTTTGTGTCCAAATCCAAATAAAACCGAGGTTTCGTTATTTCATTTGAATAACCATCAAAAATTCAGAAAATTAAATGTCCTTTTCGGGAACTTTCCTTTGAAACATAATTTTACCCCCAAATACTTAGGTGTTAAATTAGATTCCTCTCTGAATTACAAAGCACATTTGGATGACTTACGAATGAAACTAAAAACGAGAAATAACATTCTACAGAAACTTGCTGGTACGTCATGGGGTGCTGACCCGACTACACTTCGCACAGCAGCCCTTGCCCTGGTTTTTTCCACCGCTGAATATTGTTGCCCTGTTTGGCTCAATAGTGTTCATGTTCAGAAAATCGATGCACAGCTCAATTTTTCAATGAGAATAATTACTGGAACCATCCGATCTACACCTATCCAATGGCTACCAGTGCTATCGAATATAGTTCCTCCCCATATTCGAAGACAGTCTGCAACTTGGAATTCTTGGAATAAATTCAATTCATTTCCGGATTCTTTTCCGATACTTTCCTACGTTCCAGAAAATAGAATTCCAAGACTGAAATCTCGTAAACCTATTTGGTCGAATAACTTTCTGAATTCGAACTTCAGCTACAACGAAATCTGGAAATCCGAATGGGATGTATGTTCTTTATCTAATAAAGATCTAATATCTGATCCATCGAATAAAGTTCCTGGTTTTAACCTTCCCAGGAGAATATGGTCCCTTCTTAATCGAATAAGAACAGGTCATGGTCGTACCAACAGCATGCTTTTCAAGTGGAATTCGGTTGATAGTCCTAATTGTGAATGTGGTGAATCAGAGGAAACAGTTGAACACCTAATTAATAATTGTTCGATTTATAAATTCCAAGATGGCATTAAAGCCATACACAATATATCAAACTCATTTTTGCAATGGGTTGAAAATTTCAGATCAATTTGATGAAGTATAAATTGAATTCTCTTGCTGTTCTGGCTTTTTTTATTTTCAGGTTGGAGTTTGTGTTTGGAAATCCTTCCTCCGAAGAGCCGTCCCGCTGATCGTGATGTCCTTCTATATAGAATATTCAGATACAACAATTTTATTTTATTTCTTTAACGGGGAGACAGGTTTTTTCGGCTGAGATTTTTTCCCCTGGCTCTATAGTATCGTATGATACTGGTGATGAAAGTATCGTATGATACTATAGTATCATACGAAGAATGTTGTGGTACCCCGTTTTTTTTTTTACCTCAGCTTAGGTTCTTTTTGTTTCAACATTTATTGTATTATTTTAGCTCTCTTATTCAAAAGAATAATATATATATATATATATATATATATATATATATATATATATATATATATATATCGGACCTGTATTTAAGACCTGATGATGCGCTTCAGCGCGAAACCGGTAGTCTAATTTTCTTAAATAAAAATTGGAAGAATCAAGACTTTTTCATTTGTTATTTACACTTACAGTATCTGATGAACCTATCTGAACTCGAAAATGGTTAAGAATGACACTACTCTCTTATTACAAAATGAATCATGGGTGGAATTGAAACGATTGGGATTTATTTGAAAAAAAGATTCGAACCGCTATTCATCACTTATTTCGACATCGGAAATTTGAATACAATTCACTTCTAAGCTCGTTTCTAAGAGAAAACTAAATATTGAAAATAAGTTTTTTAATCTGAACATGATTCGAATTTTCGTTTCGAAGACATCTTGCAATTACATCAGCAAATTAGGATAATATGGTATATTAACATTCCGAGATGAACCTCTTTTACTGAATTATGCTAAAAAATATCTCATAGAGAAAAATTGAAGATCCTGAGTTTCAGATAAAATCACTCGAGAAAATTCATGATATATTCAGGCAAATATATGATCAAACGTATATTACAGACGTTTTTCCCTAAACAGTCAAGGTTTTTTCACGTTCAGAAAATCATTAAAATAAACTCGACAACATGTACGATAATTATAGGGATAAGAATAACACTCGAGGGGCTTAGTGATGATTAGAAATCTTCGTAGTGGTGTTTTATTTTCATCTTATGAATTCAAGAGATTTTCGCCGTTGGGTAGGTAGTGAAAATACCCAACAATATGAATTTTGAGTATGCGTGTGTATATCGCATGAGAATTTTAATTTCACCAATCAAGAAAATTCTTAGTTGCACCGAGGGCAATCTCATAAATGAAATTGAAATGATGGTGAATGAGAGACAACAGGTGTTACGAAATATCCGACTTAAATGAATCTTACTCGCAGTCTCTGGTCTTGTAATGAGAAAAAAGTTGATTATGTTCACAACTCATGGCAATGCTTTAATGATCAGCTTTCTTATTGTACCTTGCCTTTGAAAAACTTCTGAGATACTGTGATGAAAGTAATTGATAATATGTGACATAAGGAAAAAATTTTCATAATAGTTTATTTATTTTCATTGTACCTTTTGTCCAAAGATCGCAATGCTGAAAACTTTTTTTGTCGAAATGCACTATTGTTGGAGTACACTGTGTCCCAAATTGGGTGGGACTGCACTCTGTATCACAGCTGTTTCCGCGACCCTGTGTCACTTTTTTGCTTGCTTTTCTTGTAACTTTTCAATCCAGAAATATTTCAGCTACTATTGTTTCTGAAATAAAGGGCGAAAACGAAAATGTTCACTTTTTTGAGATGCGAAGATGTAATTATTTCTCAGGCATTGTAAAATATAGAAAACATATGAAAACTGCTTTTATATTTTCAAGTAGAAGTCAGTGGCGTAGTTAAGGAAAATTTCAAGAAGACTCTTTTTGAGATTGACCACAAACGTGGAATCTTTCAGATGGAACACCCTGTATATTTTAACGTTAAATTCTAGCATTTATTTTTCTGAATACAATAATGTATCACAACCTAACCATTGATAAATTTTAGCTTCAAAAATCAGAAGAATCCATATTTGTTTGTTTTTTTTATAGTAGGCCATGAATTCTTTCATACATGCATTCAATTAAAAAAATTTTATAACACCATGTGACTGAAACCTATTTATTTTATTTTATTTAATTTAAACATAAACCCAAAATATCACTCCCATGCATGTGTGGAAGAATTAATGTCTCACAATTGAAAAAAAAACAAACATAAACATGTACTTTTCTGTTTTTTTAATTTATTAAAGATAAGGTTGTGATACATCAATGCACACATTTGACGTTAAAATGTACAGGTTGTTTCATCTGAAAAATTCCACGTTTATGCTCAATCTCAAAAAACAGTGCTCTGAAATTTTTTTTTAACTACGCCAATGACGTCTTCGTGAAAGTATCTATCAACAGCAGTTTTCATTTATTTTATATTTCATACAGTGCCTGAGAAATAATTACATCTCAAAAAAGTAAACATCTTCGTTCTCTCCCTGTATTTCAGAAACAAGAAAAGTTGGAATATTTCTGTTTGTGGATTTACGAGTTTCACAAAAAAAAGACAAAGGGTCGCGACAACCGCATGTCTCTATCTTCAATAATTGCTGAGATACAGTGCAGTCTCACCCTATTTGGGACACAGTAGGTCTGCTATTTTTCTAACGATTTCATTTTTGTTTTGTTTTCTTATTTGAATATTTATCGTTTATGTTGAGTAGAATTTTATGCTTCTTTCCATTTATAGATTATGTAGTAGATCACATATAACTGAGCATATAACAATTAGCTGTTCTCTTTTTCTTGTATTCCTTTTCATTATACAAAACTACACTCCGCAAAAAAATTAACGCACATTCGGAAAATCTCAATTTTTATCAAAGTTAACTCTACATTGACTTTATAACTTATTTTTTATGTTCTCTCGGGAAGGTTTTGAACGAAACAAGACACATTAAATGAAAGAAAAATTCAGGATTTCACCAAATCTTACATGAAAGAAGAGAAATGAACAATTTTCAAAATACTGAAATGCTGATAAGTGTTTTAATACTTGGTATTTCCACCCCTTGCGTTAATTACAGCTCGGCAACGACGGTTCATACTCAAAATGAGTGATCTTAAAATGTTCTGATCTAATCCTTCCGAGATTTCTCCGAGTTGGATTCCTAAGTCATTAAGAGTATATGGATGATTTTCTGAACTTCTCAGCCTTCTATTGAGGTTGTCCCAAACCTGCTCAATCGGATTGAGATCTGGACTTCTTGCTGGCCATTCCATTCGAGAGACTTCAACCGCTTCAAGGTACTCCTGAACGATGCGCGCACGATGGGGTCTGGCATTATCGTCTATAAAAATGAAAATTTCACCAATATATGGGGCAAATGGCACTACATGTTCTTCAAGAATGTTCCTTATATACTTATCAGCATTCATAGCTCCATTATCAACGACCACTAGGTCTGTGCGAGCAGTCAAGGATATTCCACCCCATACCATAATCGATCCTCCCCCGAAACCAGTAGTATTCAGGAAATTGCACTGAGCATATCTATCATGTAGACGTCTGTATACAAGATAACGTCGATCACAATGGTAGAGGCAGAATCTAGACTCATCTGTGAAGAGAACTCTTTCCAATCGGCCTCTTCCTAATGGATATGCTCTCTCGCAAAATCCAAACGCGCCCTTCGATGGGCTGGGGTAAGAGTTGGGCCTCTTGCCGTGACACGAGGCCTTAAATCATATTCTCTGAGTCGATTTCTTATTGTCTGAGTGCTAATTTGCAACCCATGAGTTTGCTCAAGCTGATTTTGAAGGAGGCGAGCGGTTGCAAACCGTTGTCTCAACGAAGAAACTCCCAAGTAACGTTCTTGAATGGCAGTTGTTACCCGTGGTTTACCCTGTCATGGTCTTCGGACATTCATACCTGTCTCCTGAATCAACGCAACATTCTGGACACACTTGTATGGGAAACTCGGAACCTTTCTGCAATTCTTGTGTATGCCCACCCTTCTTCTCGCAAAACTACCGCTTGGGCACATTCCTCTGGGGTCAAATTGTGTGTTTCGCGTTGCATAGCGATCGAGTGTAGAAAATCAAACGAAAGAAAAACTATTGATCACTAGAATTGATTGAGAACAACCGATTTTAGAATGGAGTCAATACATTCAAAATCTGATAATATCATCTTTTTTTATTCCTGCTGGGAAAAAAACATCTGTATTGAAGAAAAACGTTGAAAGGGGACAACATATGCATGCATAATTCTGTTAAAAATAATTATCATTGAGAATACCTTCAGTGAGATTCCCATAATGTACGTTAATTTTTTTGCGCAGTGTATATCTTTTCTCGGATATCACAAATCTGCTGTTTATAAAACTAAACATTCTACCATCAAAGACCCTTAGATCTGATTTGGCAAGGATACTTCAATACTTTTGCCAATGTGAGACAAATATTCGAGAACAGAGTGTATTATTTATTGTTTGGCTAATAATGGAAGTATGTTTACACTGTAACTACTTTGAGGACTCCATAAAAGCTGTGTTTTATTCATGTAAGAGTATATTATTCATCAAGAGTATCAAAGACCTTTGCGAATTGGCTCCTGATTTGAAATCGTTGAGGACTGGAAACTGTCACTATTTCACGTATTCAGCGTCGTTGGATTGACTTTCATGGATTCGCCTACTTTTATGGACATTTTTTCGGATTTCGTTCCGAATTCCTTCTATTGTTCGTTGTAAATAGAGAATGAAACGAGAAGCTGGCCAAGTGCCCATTTCAAGCATCATAAAGTTTTCTCAAAAAATTTCTCCTATAATAGCTTTGAATACGTTTCGGAATGAAATCGACAGATACTTGTCGAAGTGCAACGAGGATAACGAAAGATTTCACATTTGCAGTCAATCGTTTAGTTCGACAAAATAAATTACTCCCAAAAGTTAGTGATACAACCTACCCACGAGTTGAGTTAAACAATTGAAGTGCAGCTGGTAGGTGCACGTTATTTTTTTTTACTCTCAAATTGTTTCGCCCTGATACACCCATCAGTAAGACTCATATGCTCTGGTATCTGCGTATATGACAACCGCAGAAGCCGCCAAAACTATGGGGATCTGCAGTCTATTATAAAGACATGAATTTCTTCCATATACCTCTCATCTGGATTTTCTTGTTTCTTTTGCATTTGATAGGTGAGAACTTGCTTCTCTTCTTTCTTCCGTGATTTTTATCTTCTTTCCTTGTCATTCCTTGTTATCGTTTTTTCTTCTTTAGTTTTCTCGTTTATCTTTCTCTTTTTTTTTTCATTTTTTTTCTCTTATTGGATTTCATCAGGTAAATTCTCTTGTCTGCGTTTCTTATAAGAATATACAGAATGTTTCTTCATTTTTGTGATCCCGTATCGCTTTTTTCAAATTCCCCTTCTGTTTATTGACCTTTTCTTGAATCCTTTCGATTTTGAGCTCTTTCCTGATTTGCACGTGAGTAATATACCAAGAGGCACTTATCATGTTTTTCACTAGTCCGTTCAGAGTTGTTGAAGTTTCTTCTTTTGCTAACTTGCCAAACAACTTTTATACAGAGGCATTGATTTGATTTCGAGGATCTACAGTGTCTAATTTGATGAGACATTCCGAAAAGTTTTTTTTACTGTATATGTCAATATGTGAAATATGGTGAAATTTACATCATAAAAAGTATCAAGAGGTTCACAAGAATGATTCCCTGCGCATCTATCTCTTATAGATTTCTATTTAACTATTACTGATTTGTTTTGAACTTTTTTTCAAATCAAATGAGGCTTTTTTCGTGCTTTATAGATCTACAAATGACAAAGCTCAATTTCCATCCACTCTTTTTCTGAAGAGAGACTTTATTAATTTCCATCGCAATAAACAATTATATGAAGTATGATCAGTGGTCAGTTGCGTCAGTTCCCTCATTAGAATAAAAGAAAACTAATCGAAGAATTTTCGCAGCATCTTCATGCAACTCAGAACTTTCATTTCATCAAACATCAAAACTTTTTTTAATTTTTGAATGGAAAGTAGAAAATCCTACAGAAAAAAGCCTCAAGGACTCTGAACCAAATAAGGTTCATAGGGGTGAATGCAATTTCAGAAAAAGTTTGTGGGAAGCTATATTTTTTTTCAATCCTAGTTTCTACAGATGAGGTATTCAAGTAATAAAGCTCATTTCGTTATCATTCAGCAAGTTTAATGACCTCAATACAGTTAGGGCTTTTTCAATTGAGTTTTTTTTCGTAAGCTTCCATATCAAATATGTATGGTATCCCTTCACTACACTCTGCTAACAGTCTAATACATATGCTCTATTCTGTGAATATTACTTGGTAGTACGTGTATACAGTGTGTTTCACGAATGATTGTACAGGCTTTCAGGGCAGATATAGAACATTTTAGGGAGTCTGAACTCTGAATCAGTGTAGTAAATATACTCGTTTAACAGATACAGGATAATTTATGTATTTTATCAAAATCTTTCAGGTATAAGTCTTGAACGACTTGATAGACTTTCATAAAAATAGGTATAGGGTGATGCTTATATTCGCTTATAATAACATGTGAAGAACGCATGCCCGGACTGAGAAAATTATATTTTTCATTCCACGTCTTGTAAAACACCTTGTCCATCAAATTTTGGGATACCGAAATTTTTTCCACAGTTCACACTTAGTAACTTTTCAAAAAAGCCTCTCAGCAATAATGACCCACTTTGTATCCCTATGTTATGTAAATGGAATTTTCCATTTTTAATTAACACGAACTTGTAAATATCCGAGATATTCGTTACTTCTTATGGAGTGAAAGGAATTTCTCGAAAACATGTCTTCAGGAATGTGTTTCTTTTATTTCACCCAAATACACAACTCAAGGGTTTTTTACATTACCTTAAAAAGGCTTTCAGGATTCGAAAATTAAATTCGCTGAGTTCATAAACAAGCTTCAAATGTTAGAGATTTCCAGTTTCAAATTATTCATCTTTGAAAATTCTATTTTTGAATAAGTGAAACGCAGATTGTAGCATATAAAAAGTTTTTATGCGAAACAAAACAAATTGGATAACTAAAGTCTCGAAAGAACATTGAACATTTAGGCAAGAAGACTCATTTTTGAAACATAGATGAATTCAAAATAGTAATCATCGAAATGATTACCATTTTCAATTCCCAGGCTCACAGATCCTTCTTCATGAGGATGGAGAAATGATATAAGATTTTGTCACTGAGAAATATACCGGTTTCAGCCTTGTTTGGCATCATCAGTATCTCACACACCTCAGAGACAAAATCTCTATAGCAATTAGATGCGATGTTATGAGTAAAAAATACAAAACAGTGACATCCGTTTGCGTCAAAATGAAATTCCATATCTCCAATCAAATGCTAGAAAAGAAATCTGTACTTCCACTTTCACTGAATGAGATTTTAGCAGTGGTTCTATTCAGGGCCCGCTTGCTAGTTTGTCAAAGTAAAGGAAAAAGCCCAATTCTTTCATTTTTCCATCACTTAAGGAAACTAGCAAGCGGGCCCTGTATAGAGCCACAGTTTAAATCTCATTCAGTGAAAGAAGAAGTACAGATTTCTTTTTTAGCATTTGATTGGAGATGTATAACTTCATTTTGATATAACTGGATGTCACTGTTTTGTAATTTCTACTACACATCTAATTGTTATAAATTTCGAAGTTTTTTATGAAGATTTTATCTCTGAGGTGTATGAGATACTGATGATGCCAAACAAAGCTGAAATCGGTATATCTCTCATCTCAGTGACAAAATCTTATATCGTTTCTCCCAACCTCATGATAAAAAGATCTGTGAACCTGGGAATTGAAATTGGCATACATTTCGATTATTACCAATTTGAATTCTTCTATGTTTTGAAAATGTTCTCTGTGTGGCCTCCGTAAAGGCAAAGAATTTTTCTTTTTCTTAGGTAGACTCATTATTAAATGAACTTGAAGCACGAAAATGTATCTGGAAAGCTGCATTGAAATGGAAACAATGTCACAAAAGTCAAGAATAAGAATCATAATTGGTTTTGGAAAATACTCCTTCCTTCTTCTAACCACTTTGTAGCTCTTGTAATCGATTGTGCTACAGCTTTTTATATTATTTATGGTCGAGTTAATTTTATCAGTCCTGACCTGCGCTATCCACATGTTCTTATGAATGAATCTTAGTTATTATCCTTTACCTATTTCTTGAAGTTTTCATAAAATTTCATTAAGGTGTTTAAGAGTTATGCCGACTGAAATATTTTGATGAAATACATAAAACCTGTATCGTTTGAACGAATATAGTTTGGACATATTTCGAACACTGATCATCTACCTGATAGGTTGAAGGCTTTGGATCACAAAAATTTCAAGAGACAAGTGAAATCACTCCTAGTGGAGCGATGCTTTTACAGTAAAAATGAGTATTTGAGTTCCATTATTGTTTAATTTAATTATCCGTTGGGTTTACATATTTTCTTTTCTTATTATTGTTGCTTATTGATGTATCCTATACAAATTCAATTTGTCTGAAAGGGTGAATAAAGTATTATTATTATTATTATTATTATATCTTTATTAAACTTAAGCATTTCCTGTCAAACATGACAATAATCTATACAAAACAACCGGATTTACTTTACATCATGGAACATAAAAGGGAGTCGCGCAGATTGCCTGCCGGGGGCCTCGGAATGGGTAAGACCGCCTCTGCCTTGTTTGGCGTCATCAACTACCATTGTATCAGACCCTGAAAATATTGGATTAGTGATGATTTTTATAAAAAATTTTGAAGTACCTAACCCTAAGAATAATTATTGAAGATTTGTTCTGAAACGAAATAATATTCTATACGAAGACTATAGGAGTAACTGATGAATCAATCGTAATGAAATCTATGGAAGAAACTAAAATTTCAAAAACGAAAGATTGTTGTGAAAATCATTTTTTGGTTATGAAAAGATTTTTATTTACTCACTAATTCTTGTTACTCAACATCGAAATCTCTACTCACCTGTGGTAGTGCCGAATAACATTGTTATTGCTGCAAGAAAATATACACTTCATTACTTTTTTCCAAACTCGGGAAATGAAAATTTGAAAATTAAATTGTTTTGGATAAAATGAAATTACCTGCTAACAGAGCGAAGACGATGGTAATGCTTCCAAAAACTTTCATTGTGATGCACTGTATCTACTTCCCCATTCGTCCACTATTTATACAAATTCTCTCTCGATAATTGCAGTCGATGAAAAATAATTATTTTTATCTTTGGGTCGTTCATTTGCCGAAGTAACGAGACGTAACTGAATTGGCGTAGATTATACGGAGATAACAGCAATATTTGTGAAACCTCTGCTGATTATAACCAAAAAGAGAAGGTATATATTTCAGAATATTTAAAAAAAAATAATTTAATTGCCTTAAAAACACTATTCAACGTTTAAATGAAGAATTTTGGAAAAAAATTAAAATTGTCCACTACTGAATATTGGTTGAGAGTATTTTTTCTACTTCAATTTATATAAAACTTAGAATGTAGAAAGAAAATGGATAACATCGAAATTTCTTAGTGACTTAGTGTAATTTAAGAATAATTACATTTAGCATTTCAATTTTGGTTGATTTTATGTTTGGCAATAGACCTTAGAAAAATTAAAATTAATAATTTTGAGGAGCGTAATTATTGAATTTGCAATGGTATGCAATATATAATGAGTTTAAAGGCATTCTGAAACTTCGTGAACTTTACTCGAAATGAAACATTTCATGAACTGATGACATTTCTAAGATTGTTTCACAAATATGGTTCATTTTTTTCTCGACTTTGAAGAAATTGCAATAATCAGAATAAGAAACCTGTTAGTATTTGTTAACTCTAAGTTATAGACAATGGCTTCTTATCGCTAATCAGCTTTAAACTTAAGCTTACCATCAACATACGTAGGTTTTTGAAACATAGATGAATTCAAAATAGTATTCATCGAAATGAATACCATTTTCAATTCCCAGGCTCAGAGATCTTTTATCATGAGGTTGGAGAAATGATATTAGATTTTGTCACTGAGATGAGAGATATACCGGTTTCGGCCTTGTTGAGCCTCATCAGTATCCCGCACATCTCAGGACAAAATCTTCATAAAAAACTTCAGAATTTATAGCAATTGGTTGTGAAGTAATGAGTAAAATATTACAAAGTACTAAGGTGGTGACATCCAATTGCGTCAAAATGAAGTTTCACATCTCTCATCACAGTGACAAAATCTAATATCATTTCTCCAACCTCATGATAAAAGATCTCTGAGCCTGGGAATTGAAAATGGTATTGATTTCGATGATTACTATTTTGAATTCATCTATGTTTTAAAAATGTTCTCGATGTGCCTTCGTAAAGGCAAAGAATTTTCTTTTTCTTATACTTCTATTTTTCGTACATTGTTGATTTTGAACATGAATTGTGAATTAGTTTGACTTGAAATAGATATCGCAATAATTATATTTTATTTAATCATTATTGAAGAAAAAAAAATTAAGGGATTTTGTCATAAGAAACTTACGAAAAGGATTAAAATCCAACCAAAAACATTTTCATGTAAAATATTGCCAAGACGAGGCCGTATTTCTAACATTGTCAAAAAGGTATCTGATCTCATGTAGAGCCAAGCTGCTAACTATACACTCTTCATCTACACAAATTTTTTTTTCACAAACTCTATGCCTTAGTCAAAATGAGTGACTTGGCCGTTTGGTAACTATAAGAACTATTGTATAACAGAAAAATTATGAAAAGCGGATTAATTTTTCACCTTGCGCTCACGTGGCGAAAGAGAAACGGCCAAGTCACTTATTTCGACAAAGCCATAAAGTTTGTGAAATAAGGACTTGTGAAGATGAAGAGTTTAGAGTTAGCAGCTAGGCTCTACATGAGATCTGATAACGTTTTGACAATATTAGAAATACCACCTCGTCTTGGCAATATTTTACATGCAAATGTTTTTGGTTGGATAAAATATTCTTGAACCAACACTGCTTCAAAACTGAATTCTTTTTTATTATTGAGACACAAAACTGGTGGCAACATTCTGAATTTCTAACAAATCCAAGAAGTTTTATCAGATTCGCTCGGGAGACTCTTCAGTTTCCAATGGAAAATTTATTTGTTTTTTTTATTTTGTCACATACAGACAAAGCCATTACAATACACAAAGATATTTAACAAGGAGTATGCTCTGGAAAATTATGACCTCATTTTAGTGTATTTACAGAGTGTGAATTTCAACTGGGAAACAGATCAGTTCGAGTGTTTCATAAAGATTGCGCATTTACATCAATTTCAAAAAATTTCATTGAAATGAGAAATATCGGTCTTACGAACAAAACTACAATCAACAATTCCTTCACGACGTTTCGGCCTTTTATCAGGTCTTCTTCAGGATAAAAGTAATGAACAATCAGTGACATTCGGGAAAAAGAAGGGAAATATGTTGTGAAATATTGTATTGTACACTGCGCTAAAAAAATAACGCACATTCTGAAAATCTCAATTTTAATGAAAGTTAACTCTACATTGACTTCTCAGATTTCTATTGAGGTTTTCTCAAACCTGCTTAATCGGATTGAGATCTGGAGTTCTCGAAAGAGTTCAACCTCTTCAAGGTACTCCTGAACGATGCGCGCACGATGGGGTCTCGCATTATCGTCCATAAAAAGAAAATTTTACCGATGTATGGGGCAAATGGCACTACATGCTCTTCAAGAATGTTCCTTATATATTTTTCAGCATTCATAGCTCTATTATAAACGACCACTAGGTCTGTGCGAGTAGTCAAAAATATTCCACCCCATACCATAATCGATCCTCCCCCGAAACCAGTAGTATTCAGGAAATTGCACTGAGCATCTCTTTCATGTGGACGTCTGTAAACAAGGGAACGTCGATCACAATGGTAGAGGCAGAATCTAAACTCATCTGTGAAGTGAACTCTTTCCTAATCGGCCTCTTCCTAATGGATATGCTCTCTCGCAAAATCCAAACGCACCCTTCGAGTTGCTGGGGTAAGAGCTGGGCCTCTTGTCGTGACACGAGGCCTAAAATCATATTCTCTGAGGCGATTTCTTATTGTCTGAGTGCTAATTTGCACCCCATGAGTTTGCTCAAGTTGATTTTGAAGGAGGCGAGCGGTTGCAAACCGTTGTCTCAACGAAGAAACTCTCAAGTAACGTTCTTGAATGGCAGTTGTTACCCGTGGTCTACCCTGTCCTGGTCTTCGGACATTCATACCTGTCTCCCTAAATCGCTGCAACATTCTGGACACACTTGTATGGGAAACTCCAAACCTTTCTGCAATTCTTGTGTATGTCCACCCTTCTTCTCGCAAAACTACCGCTTGGGCACACTCCTCTTGGGTCAAATTGCGTGTTTCGCGTTGCATAGCGATCGAGTGTAGAAAATCAAATGAAAGAAAAACTATTCATCACTTGAATTGATCGAGAACAACTGATTTTAGAATGAAGCCAATACATCCAAAATCTGATAATATCATATTTTTTTATTCCTGCTGGGAAAAAACATCTGTATTGAAGAAAAACGTTGAAAGTGGATAACATATGCATGCATAATTCTGATAAAAATAATTATCATTGAGAACACCTTCAGTTGTAGAATAAATTTGAGAATTCCATAATATGCGTTAATTTTTTTGCACAGTGTATTTTTTTCAATTCTTATCATGTGTTGTCATATATGTAGTTCGATGTTTTTCATTATTTATTTTACGGTTGTGATGCTTTCAGGCTGCTTCTTCCCAAATAGTTATTTATTTTTACTCCGTAGAACGCCTGATAAAACGACGAAACGTCGTGAATGAATATTTGAATGTGTTTTTGCTCTTCAGACCTATATTTCCCAACTGAGACTATCACTTCGAACAGGATTTTTTTAACCATATTTCATTGAAATGTCAAGTTATTGCGATTAGCAGTTATGTTATTTCCCAACACAAGGGAAACTAGAGCAATGTGGGTATTTAAGTAAATATGGAAATTGAATAAATAAATGAAACCGTTCAAAAGCGTAGGAGAATACCCACGTATAGGAGTGAAATTTGGTATCAATGATACTGAATTGTATTGTTGGACAATATTTGACTCTTCTCAAGGTTTATTTAAGAGTTTTAGTGGAATTATGAACTTCATCGTACTCGTTTTCAGAATTTTAGTTGCGTGAATAACGTGCCAAGGTTTCCATATATATGTACACGTGCCAAATGAAAAAATTCTCGATAGTCGCTTTTTTCAACCTTCATCTATCGATACTCCAACCGAGGTCTAGGTAAACAGTTAATTCACTAGGAAGCGAGGTCTCCTCCGATGTCTCATTATCGTCAATTTCTCAAGTCGAAATAATTAATTGACGGTCTCAATGTCCGCCTTCAACGAATACATTATGTATGATTGATACTAATTTTTGTTGGTATTGAACACAATCCTAATGAAATAGGTTTTTTCTTGTTGAAACTAAAGAACGGGAAGAAGAAATAAGCAATAAATATGATGATTTTTTTGAGTATGTGTATTTTCAAGGTTTTGTCAAAGATAAAAAGCGGAAGTAATATACGTGTGTTTCACAAATTACTGTAGAGGCTTTCAGTGCAGATGCAGGTCATTTGGAGAGTCTGAATCAGTGTTCGAAATATGTCCAAACTATATTCGTTCAAACGATACAGGTTTTATGTATTTCATCAAAATATTTCAGTCGGCATAACTCTTAAACACCTTAATGAAATTTTATGAAAACTTCAAGAAATAGGTAAAGGATAATAACTAAGATTCATTCATAAGAACATGTGGATAGCGCAGGTCAGGACTGATAAAATTAACTCGACCATAAATAATATAAAAAGCTGTAGCACAATCGATTACAAGAGCTACAAAGTGGTTAGAAGAAGGAAGGAGTATTTTCCAAAACCAATTATGATTCTTATTCTTGACTTTTGTGACATTGTTTCCATTTCAATGCAGCTTTCCAGATACATTTTCGTGCTTCAAGTTCATTTAATAATGAGTCTACCTAAGAAAAAGAAAAATTCTTTGCCTTTACGGAGGCCACACAGAGAACATTTTCAAAACATAGAAGAATTCAAATTGGTAATAATCGAAATGTATGCCAATTTCAATTCGCAGGTTCACAGATCTTTTTATCATGAGGTTGGAGAAACGATATAAGATTTTGTCACTGAGATGAGAGATATACCGATTTCAGCCTTGTTTGGCATCATCAGTATCTCATACACCTCAGAGATAAAATCTTCATAAAAAACTTCGAAATTTATAACAATTAGATGTGTAGTAGAAATTACAAAACAGTGACATCCAGTTATATCAAAATGAAGTTATACATCTCCAATCAAATGCTAAAAAAGAAATCTGTACTTCTTCTTTCACTGAATGAGATTTAAACTGTGGCTCTATTCAGGGCCCGCTTGCTAGTTTCCTTAAGTGATGGAAAAATGAAAGAATTGGGCTTTTTCCTTTACTTTGAGAAACTAGCAAGCGGGCCCTGAATAGAACCACTGCTAAAATCTCATTCAGTGAAAGTGGAAGTACAGATTTCTTTTCTAGCATTTGATTGGAGATATGGAATTTCATTTTGACGCAAACGGATGTCACTGTTTTGTATTTTTTACTCATAACATCGCATCTAATTGCTATAGAGATTTTGTCTCTGAGGTGTGTGAGATACTGATGATGCCAAACAAGGCTGAAACCGGTATATTTCTCAGTGACAAAATCTTATATCATTTCTCCATCCTCATGAAGAAGGATCTGTGAGCCTGGGAATTGAAAATGGTAATCATTTCGATGATTACTATTTTGAATTCATCTATGTTTCAAAAATAGAAGTATACCTTGACCTACCGTCCAAACTTATACATCCCCTGGTTCTAAGGGTTGGGGTGAAAGATTCAAGTTCAAGAATTTTTTCGTTGTTTGTGTACTGAAACTAGCTCATATACCAAATTTCAACTTGATAGGATATTGGGAAGTACCCTAACAGTTTTTATGATCATCAGTGAATGAGTGACGAAATCGGGGGTTTTTAGAAATCTATAAAATCTGGAGTCTGCGTGCTATGCACTTGAAACTTTGCGCGTTTGATGAGTTCACGACTGGCACGACGATTTTGTTTATCTACTTCATTCCGAACTCAAGTTATGAGGGTTCAAAAATACGACAAAACACTCCGAGAAAATATAGTTCCTTCTGAATCCAAATAATGTCTTATCATTTTGGCACGAACTACTTTTCGTAAAAATTATTTCACCAATTTCAGGACCTTTCATGTGACCCTACAAAAAAATGATTATAGTTATATTCTAGTGCGATCGTGCATGAAATCGATTGATTCATGAAGGATTGAATGTATGGAAACAAGATCATTGTTGCTAAAAAAATGAATGAATTGATAAAAAACTCATAAGGTTGAAGATATCTCTCGGACAGAAAATGGACTGTATTTCAAGACAGAATTGTTTTAATTCATTATTAAATTTGGCTTTGCTTATACCAAAACTTATTGAAGTTTATCTGAAAATGGGGCTTTATAATGTGGCCTTAGACTTAATTTCATAATGAATTTTTATAATATTATGAACAATTTTATTACTTATAGAAGCATTATACAGGTGTAATAAACTTCGGATTTAAATTCAGCACACCATTTCTAATAGAATTTGATGACAGAAGGGTCCTCAAGCTCCCCGTGTCTGAGATCGAAGGGTGTTGAAACTCAGAAGTCTTTATCTCATGATTTAAACGTTAAGAATTCATTTTTATGTTCTGAAATTTCATTAATGTACTTTTTGTAAATAATTTATCGATAAAGAATTGAATATGAATTATATAATTTTAACTTTTGGGAAATTCTGCTCTCGCGAAGATTGAAAATAGGTACATGTGACTCAAAGATATTTATTGAAATATTTCATGGGGGTCTCTGCATTTTCTGAAACTTTCTTTTAAAGGTTTTTTTCTCCCAGTCCCTGAAACAAAAATGCATTAGAAATTTCTTTGAATAATAGAAGAAAGGCCCCTTCGTGAAACTTGTGCACTAATTTGTGAGGGGCCAATATCTTTCGAAGAATTGTTACCTAACATAGACAAAAGAAACAACACTTTGAACTTTTTAACTTCGTTACGTTTTAGACTTAGACAATTTCTTGAATTAATGGAACTCTTCAGGATCGTGAGAATTCTTGTTGTATAATCGACATTTGTCAATACATGATGACCATAGATATGAATTACTATGAAGGTGACACTGATCTATTTTATCAGTTTTTTTTTATATTGCATAGCTTTTATCTCAGGTTTTGAGCGCGGCGACCGAATGTAGAAATTCCGTAACTAAAAATCCTAACACAGCCGTGTATCGTCGGTTCAATTCGGCAGACTTCGGCACGGTGTTTGGGTGCTTGCGACTAGACGGATGCGTGCAGCCACTCTAGCAGTGCAAAATGGAGTCGGCAATCTCGCTGTTTCCATTGAATTTCGAACGGCAAATATTTCATTAACATCGGATAGAAAATGTATAGCCAAACGCAAACATTTTTCATTAACTTCAGCTCTTGCTCTAACTATACATAAGTCACAAAGTGGAAATTTTGACGAAATGGTATATGAGTATGGTAAATCACATTCTCAGGAACTCGTCTATGTTGCACTCTCTCGGGTGACTAATATTGAAAAATTGTATGTTACAACAAAAAATGATAATTCTGCATTTAAGTTTTATTATAATCGAAGGCAAGCTACATTCTTTGTTGCAAGAATTCAAAAGACTGTCTTTAAATAGTGTTCAGACGACAGCTCAAACTGTCTTAGATTTCATTAGTAATATAAATGGCATTTCAATAATGACTTTCAATTGCCAAAGTTTACATAGTCCATAGGCACAAATACGATTTACAAGATTCAGTTACGAGACAAACCAATGTGTTACTTCTTACCGAAACATGCATGAAGCGTGATAATCCGATTGAAATACCTAATTTCAATTGTATTGTTCAATTCAAACGAGATACTGTTCCAAAAGGTGGGGTAGCTATTTACCAAAATAGTGATAATGTTACTAATATTATGACTCCGAATATTGAAATAAAAATATTGAAGACGTTAGCGATGTTAATGTTAGACGCTCATTTGTTGGAGATATTTGTGCATGCTTATGCAAACTTAGAAATGGCCTACACATAGTCATGGTAGCAATTTACATTTCTCCGAATCCAAAATTTAACGAGGTAGAGCATTTTATTCATCGCACTTTTGGAGTACACTGAAGAAGGGTCGAAAATACTTGGTACAAATGGTAATAAATTTCCACTTATCTTGGCTGGCGATTTCAACATTAACTTTTCTGATAAAAAATTGGAGCAGTTGACAGCTTTTCTCTCGGAAAAATTGAATTTAAAAATGAATAATGATCCACAAGAATCCACAACAAAATATGGGACCTCTATTGACGCGGTATTTTCCAGATATTTAGAAAACATTCCTCTTCCTCGAGTGCCACACGTATATTTTTTAAACAAATCAATTCAAGTACGATCCACCCCCACCGAACTTATTATTATTATTTTGTTGGATCAAAATAATTGTACGGTGTGAGTGGATCGTATTTGGATTGATTTATTAGGAAAAGATCTAATTTCGACAAATTTTGAGATAAAGTAAAGTAGGAATTTAATTAATCCGAAAATGCTCTTTCAAATAGTGTAAAATGATACCCCTTAATTCATGTATTAGGGTGAAATGAGATGAAACAAGTCCTGCAACCATGTTTTTGAGAAATAAGATTAGCTCAATTAACGCATATTTCGGAGATTCACAGATCCGTGTTAATCAAAAATAGAAAATTCCTGATATTCAATGATACACAAAATAGGAATACGAAGTGTGCGATTATTGCCAACAGGTTTGTTTGAAAGGTTATTCAGTGTGGATTCTGGGAAGTAGTTCGCATTTCTAGAATTTTATGTACTTGTTGTAAAAGATGTGTGATGACAAGTAGGTATACTTTTCTCAGTCCATTGCCTTGTAGTAATTTCTGGAAATTTTCATGAAAAACCTTTTAAGAGTTATATCGATTTAAATATTTTGATAAAATACATGAAACACCCTTTATCTTTCAAACGAATATAATATGAACCTATTTCGGACACTAATTCAGACTACACAAAACGTCCTGCATCTGAACTTAAAGCCTGCACAATCGTTCGTGACACATCCTTCATAATAACGGCACCACACAAAAATGAGAGCATAATAGGTTGGGACAACAACCTAGAAATAATTGTCATGTCAGTTGAGTAAATTTTTCAAAGATACAAGTTGTTCTGTAATCAATGAGTCATTGGTTATGAGAGTTACGTTATCGATTTAGCTTGTTCGAAAAATTGAGGATTGGTTCGATTTGAGCGACAATGCGACGACAGTGACAGTAGGTAACGTTTATTTCCCTAAAAGCTAAGGCATGCTGATAATTGGTCTGAAAATCCTTGTCCCCTTTCTTGAAATGATGTAGAATGCAGTATTTTTGAACCGCGATAGTCAATCAATGACCTGTCTAAGAAACCGTCCATTCCTGGTAATTGAAATAGTATATTCTGAAACAAGTTGCACAATGCGCTCCTATTCCAACATGGAGTCCAAATTCGGAACGAGAGACGAAAAGTGACAGATTGCGGAATTTCAATTGATTTGAAAACAACCACGAAAAATATAACTGAAAACAATGCCGTTATGAGTTCATTACAGCACTACTTTTAGTACTGTGATGAACCCATTACGATATTGAAATGGAGAGTAGTATATTTTAAAACAAGTTGCAGAATGAGCTCCTCACACACTCATTCTTTCGAAAACTCGCTCCTTCGTCTCTCGTTTTCGAATGTCGCATTCGTGTTGGAATTGCCAATCAAGTTTTGTTAAATATTCTCGAAATTCAAATAAAAATTCAAATTAGTGACTTTTGTATTATATCTTGACTAACGAAATTTGACAGATTACGGAATTTGAATTGATTTGATTTGAAAATTTAGAGGATCGGAGGTCAGTACTGTCAACCACAAAACGAAAAATATAACTGAAAACAATGCTGTAATGAGTTTCATTACAGCACTACCCTTATTACTATAATGAACTCATACGGTACTGAAATACAGAAGAGAATATAAAAGTATTCAAGATATCTGTTGAAGATCCTGAGTTATCGGTTCAGAATTTAAAGCGAATGTTATAACAAACCTGAGAAAGAATCATCGTAACATTCAAAGCTCTCAACTCTAACAATTTAGCATTTTTCGCTGAAAAGTCTGAAACTCATTTGGTTGAAATAGTAACAATATCCAATAGTAACAATAATCAGATAAAATATTGTATCAATCAAAAAGTTAACACATGTAGGTATTTTTTTTTCAATTTTGTTGTTGAATTTGCACTGTGTATTGTTATATGGTATTTGTTGTTTGATACCGATATTATGTCGATTAGGTATCATTCCTTCCTATCATATCAAGAATTTCTCTCGTCCGTGAAACACAACTTTTTAACACACAAACATTTCATCCATATATTCAGAATTCTTCACAACTAGAATACAAACAATCATTACAGAATATATGAAAAACTCTTTGTGGAGACTCACCATAGTTAATGATTGTAGGCCAAAGTTGTTATACATTAAGTTGTGAATGTTCTAAACACACAGTGTATAAATAAAAATTTTACAATTGAAATAATAAATTATAACAGACATGATATTTTGGAATTATAAAATTGAAAATACACACAATAAATGGCAATTTGTCTTCTCTCCTACACGTATACTTACTTTAGCTTGGTTATGGCAATCTAGTTACATATTATGTTTTGCTTGGGGGATATCGATTGTTTTGTTACAATCACCTGTGCATTCGATGTGCTCAAAATTTAACCAAATCTCCCATCTGTGACTCACTTTGACAAAATGTCCATGATATATAAGATATTATTTTTTGTGTTTTGCCAATCTTGTCATTTTACATGTCACGAATTTGTTTTAGTTTTATTTCATTGGGTTGTATTCATATAATTTGAGTACTCGAAATTAATTGTGTTATTCTAGTTATAGTTCATTGTTTTTGTACATTTCCTGTAATTGGGTTCTACCTGTTGGAAATAAATCCTTATTATTATATCGAGACTGCATTTATAATACAGAAGAGATTCTTACGAATGATTTTCAAAATATCTCTGCGTTCATCCTGTCGACCTCTACAGCAAATGACATTCTCACAATGCGATCTATTTTTATTTTGAAATGTGTCACTCATGTCAAAAAGGAAGAATGCAAATTCAAACTCGAAAAATGAGAGACATTTATAAATTCTTACAGAATTTTTTTAGGGTTTCCTCTCCCAGTCTCTGACATAAAAATCAATTAGTTAAATTGTTTGAATCAGAGAACATTTTTGAAACATAGATGAATTCAAAATAGTAATCATCGAAATGAATACCATTTTCAATTCCCAGGCTCAGAGATCTTTTATCATGAGGTTGGAGAAATGATATCAGATTTTGTCACTGAGATGAGAGATATACCGGTTTCGGCCTTGTTGAGCCTCATCAGTATCCCGCACATCTCAGGACAAAATCTACATAAAAAACTTCAGAATTTATAGCAATTGGTTGTGAAATAATGAGTAAAATATTACAAAGTACTAAGGTGGTGACATCCAATTGCGTCAAAATGAAGTTTCACATCTCCAATCAAATGCAAAAAAAGAAAGAAATCTGTACTTCCTCTTTCACTGAATGAGATTTTAGCAGTTGCTCTATTCAGGGCCCGCTTGCTAGTTTCTGATATCATTTCTCCAACCTCATGATAAAAGATCTCTGAGCCTGGGAATTGAAAATGGTATTCATTTCGATGATTACTATTTTGAATTCATCTATGTTTCAAGAATGAATAATGTTCTCAACCTGAACAATTTAAAAATAAATTGTTCTGAAAAAAATGTAAATTGTGTTTTTCTCTTATGGTGGCCACATAGAAATTTTAAATTAATTTTTGTAATTATAAATTAACCCTCCTGGACTAGACCTTCTCAGATAACACGTAATTCTAAAAGGTGCATATAAACCTGCTACATAAAGCCTAAGATAATCGAAAGTCTCCTTTTGGACTGGTTTTATATTTTATATTCGGGCATGGAAGTACGCTCTGATGAGCATCCCATAATTGTTGTATAGTCAAATCATGAAAGCGGGACAAGAGGGCATACTTTGAATTCTACGTCTGTTGTTATAACTCGATTAAGGGCTGATGATTTCTAACGAAAATCTTAGCGAATACTACACCTTCACTGCTACTGGAAGCTAATCTACATATAGTGATTAAGAGTTTGATGATACAAAATGTTCTCAAGAACGTTCATACGGTCTGTACGAAGGATTCACCCAGAAATAGATTTTTTCATTCTCTCCTGATATAAATTTTGTTAATGATGTTTTTTCCATAATGTATGTTCGATATTGTTCTATAATAATGACAAATTAGGATTCATTACTGCAAATCTCCAAAACATTCAAAATTGAGTTAAAAGTGAGAAAACATTATTGATTCTTGAAAAGAAAAGGTCAACTTTGAGGAACGAAAATCTTGTTCCCTTAATTTTTTCAGAATTTCAATCATTCGGTCCAGGAAAACCACTGAATCGATCGATCTACCGATTCGAAAAAGCCTTTGGGTTACATTAGGCTGTGAAATTTTGTCACAACCTCAGCTTTCCCCCCAATATTGACGAAGATACAGTCCGTTAACCAACAAATGGCACAATAGCATTTTCTTGCTCTTTTTTCACATTACCGTTACAGGTGAAAATATAATTTTTTTAATCAACAGTACAGATTTTTATAGGAAATTTTTCTGTAGAAAAAGAAACTGGCTGTCGGTTTGGTAGGCCTTCATTAGTTCCGGAGATATCGACAGTTGAGTTAAGAAGGGTCCTTTTGCAATCAAAATTGGGTATCTCGGAGACAAATGAATTCCCGAAAATAGTGAAAAACAAATTAGAGCTGAATAAACAGGCCACGCGTCCTTTGCATCGGTCTAGCTGTGAAAAAATTTTCCATGCGCCTTGAGCAAAAAAAAAATTTGAGAAATTTGAAAAAAAATTTCTTCGTGCTCTACCCGAGAATTGCATGGCTACCGTTTATTGTTAACCAATAAATTCAGAAACTAGAGTCTTCAAGCTTCAAAAGTTGATTTTTCTAATTTTTATGCGACCATTTTTCACTGAGATACAGCCTGTTGAAAAACACTAAAAAATTTGGAAAATTTTTCTATTCCTTTAATTGTACTTGTGTATTTTTCTCTTGAGAAATTCGAGGAAATTGATGATATGATCTTATGATCTTGAACCATAAAATAATTCATAGTTCTTTATACTATTTGAAACAAAGTATATTTCAATTGTCAGAACTCTCGCTTGATGCGATTCATCTGCCAAAGGCCGTTTTTGACGGAAAGCAGTTTTTAAAGGACAAAATTTCTAGACCAAGCAAATTAGACTTTTGCCTGGAAATAATTGGTGGAGTTCTGGAAACTGTTTTAATCAATTATTTAGGCCTCTAATAAGAGTAGTTTGAGTTTTGCGCCAATTTCCCAGTGGAGCGTATGTCGAAAAACTTCGAAATTTTCGGACACTTAATCAAAAGCATTGTTGTATTCAAGAGCGTTCCGCATTAAATTCTGCTTCTAAAAAGTATTACGATATTATATTTTGAACAAGAAATCATACATCGAAATATGGCAAATTTTTACACTTTTCAAAAAAATACATTTTTTCATTATAAAACATATAATATCTTTGGAACGACGAGCATTAGAATAAACTGTTATTGAATGAAAGTTGTAGACCATCAAATTGTGATAAATACGTAACCCGCCCCCCCCCCCCATCCACAATGTAAAATCGCACAGTAGATCATTCTATTGGGGATGCTGATCATTTAATCGTAGCTAGTGCTTTTAAAGTTGCTCAGCAATCCCATGAGTTGTTTGGTTATTATTGAGAAGTACACTGACCTTGTAATTTTGACTGCTCCAGCCCCCATGTGCACCACAATTTTTTTACTAAAGCCTGGCAAAGGCAAGCAAGACGATAAATTGTCTCTTCTTCCTTGCACTACAAGTTATTCTCTGGTTCGCAAACCAACATATTTTTCCCTCATGTTTTTAGTGTTTTGGTGAAATTCCTAAAGACGTTGAAAATTAACTAAATCAATTATAAAAGCAAATGTGGGACTCATAAACTAATAACTAACCATACTACCATACATTGCTAAGTTTAATATAATACATATTACATACGACCTCAGCGAGTGTTGTCGAGGTGCTGCTTCAGTTGGAGGCATAGAGGCAAGATTAAATGAGGTTTTGGTTAAAAATTTTTCAAACATCTCGTACCACAATACATTTAATTGCTTGAAATAATTTTTTTAAGAGGCATTTCTTCCCTGCCTCGTCGACCTTATCGGCAGAAGCATTAGATTTTCTAAACAATTCTGCTGCTTTCAGCAGGTTTGTGTTGATTTCAAACGTCTTTAGGAATTTCATTTTTTCGTTACCAAAAAAGATGACTAACCCTGAGTTGCAGGAACGTCCATTAAATTTAATGCTGCCTCAATTCTCCATTAAACGGAGTATCCATGGCTACCGTCTATGGATATTCCGTTTAAGGGAGAATTAAGGCGGCATTAAATTTTAATGGACGTTCCTGCAACTCAGTGATAGTGTCGCAGCCATTAAAAGCATGGCGGATTAATATGTTGTTTTTCGAAACAGATCAAAACTTGTTGTGCAAGGGAGAAAAGAAAATATCGTCTTGCCTTTGCCAGGCCCTAGTAAAAAATAATTGGTACACATAGAGGGTAGAACAATCAAAATTATAAGAAGCTCAGTGTCCTCCCTAACATTATCTACGAACCCATGAGACTGCTGAGCAAGTTCAATAGCACTAGCTAGGATGAAATGATCAGCATCCTCAGCAGGATGAGCTATTGCGCGAACTAACATTGTGGTTTGGAGGAATGGGATTACGTTTTTATCACAATATGATGGTCTTCAACTCTTATTTTATGACATTTCGTTCTAAAGTTCGTTGTTTCATAGGTATTTTACGTTTCATAGTGAAAAAATGTGTTTTTTTTCGAAAAGTGTGAAAATTTGCCATATTTGGACGTATGTTTTCTTTAAAAGTACTTCTTCAAAATATAATTTCGTAAACATTTCTGGAAGCAGAATTTGATGCTCAACAATTTTGAATATCATAATATTTCTGATAAAGTGCTCAGTTTAGGGGCTATTCGAGAAAAACCTAAAATAGTCCGAAAATTCCGAGGTTTTTTGATCGTCACGACATACGCTCCACTGGGAAATTGGGGCAAAGCTCAAACTACTCTTATTAGAGGCCTGTAAGAATGATAAAAACAGTTTCCCGAATTCCACCAATTATTTCCAGTCACACCATTTTTTGAAGCTAATTTGCTTGGCCTATTCGGCATGACTGAATTTTTGATGTTTTTCAATTTAGATATTGTAGAAAACAATGGAATGAGTTTGCCAAACATTTAGTCAGGTCCGAAATCAGTGTCCGAACAGCTGAAAGTTATATGGAGTTATTGAGAAAAACTCGTTGAAAAGAGCATCGATAAACAAACAGTAGTAGTTCAATTTTATTCGTCATGTCGAGGAGGTAAAGCCGAACCTGCCGTGTATAATGAAAATTGTCAGACCGTTCACCCAGACAAGTTGTAGATTGACGACGTGCATTTTTTAGAATAGAACGGGAAGTGCACTTCACATTTGAATGTATAACATGAAAACAATTTCTTTCTGTAAATAAAGGTTGGGATGTGAGACCATTTCCACTTAGGAGATCTATTTATATAAGCGCCAGGATGGAATGTGAACTATCCGAGTGTTCATCAATACTTTAAGACCATTTGGAATGTGTAAAACAGAATTCCGGGAAGAATATTTTGATTTTGATCACATGATTTATAAACAGCATGCCTAGAATAAATGGAATGTATTCATAATATGAGTAAAATATTCATTTTTACATCTGCTGGATGATGAACATTATCTGTTTAAGATTTTTCGGGAGGATGCATACCCGAGTGCATACCTAACATCGTAGAGTTTCCTCATTTCGAGCACTCTTTAACTACCCCAATTTCAATTTTCAAAATTTTTGGTATTCATATTCATATTGTAATTTCTTCAGGCTATGGAGACACAGGAAGGAAACAAAGTAATTTCATTGACAAATCTCTCTCTTTACGAAAAAATGTTATTCTAGTATGATGGGCAATTCAATTCAGTGAGATATTTCATTTAGAGGAGTGGAGCGAAAACTTGAAGAAATCACAGTATTTTTCCAATTACACATTATCTGGGAAAAAATCATTATGCATCTTTGTAAATCAACCGATGTAACTAGTATGATTGTTTTATTCATGCAAATGAAAGTTGTTGAAGAAGAAATCGCATCAATGCCTGGGAAAACTTACCTGTTCCATAATACAGGATGATTTTTTTAAGTGTGTCATGATCAATCTTTCGAGGAAGGAATTGTAATACCTACAAATTCAAGATTTTGTATTTTTGTTTCAGAGTGCATGGAATTGAACTGTAAAATAGAAGAATCCTACTTCCGGTTCTACCGGAAACGAATGTCAATTTCAAATGTGCCTGTTTATTCAAACATATTTGAATTCCTCGTTAAATTCTACACTAATTTGATGTAGCGTTTGTTGAGGTAGAGCCTAATTGTGAAGTTTTTTGTCAGAAAGATTGTTACAATTTAGTGTTTATATCTTCAAAATCTGTAATTGTAAAATGTTTTTTTGCAACAGTGGAATAAAATAAAGTACGATTATACTGCTTTTGGCATAACTCATAGTTAATAGTTAAAAAGGGGTTACAGTCCACTGAGACCTGATGGTCTATTGTGCCCTCTGACAAAGCTTTACAGCTTGCCTTCCAGTCCCAGAGATCTTATGAAATCCAATATCTCGGAAGGCTTCAGTGAGGCTAATTCCTCACTCCTACAGGTCTCTTGACCAGAGCATTGTTTCCTTTGGCTTACAATGCCAAAGCATTCTGTGACTAGGTGAATAGGAGTTTCTTCCTCCTTCCTACAGAATCTACACTCGTCAGTGTCCGATACGCCCATTCTCAGCAAGTGCTTTCTGAGGCGACAATGCCCTGTAAGAAAGCCAGTGAGGAGAGGTGTAGTTGGTTCTTACTGAGATCCAAATACTTTTTGGATCTTGTAGTTTCAAAATTCCGAAGGAACTTTTTGGAGTGATCCAACCCTGGGAGATTCTGCCAGAGTATTTCTCTTTCAGTTTTCTCCTTCTCCAGAAACTCCTTCTTATATGTACATTTTGCTATACCACTGAAAGGTTCTGGGCCAGTGAGTGGTTTCCGAGCACCCTCTCTGGCAAGTTTATTGGCCTCTTCGTAACCTGTGATTCCCGAATGACCAGGAACTCAGATCAAAGAGATTTTATTTTTCTTGCCCACCTCATTGAGTTTGATCCGGCATTCCCATGTCGACTTTGATTCGATGACATAGGAGTTCAGTGCTTTAATAGCAGCTTGACTATCTGAGTGAATAGCCATGTCGCAATTCTGATAGTTTCTCTCAAGATTAATGTCTAGACATCTGTCGATTGCTAATATTTCTGCTTGCAGAACATTCACTAAGGAGCCTAACGATAGTGCACACTCGGCTTTGGCCCCGTGAACCGCAGCGCAAGCTCCCGTGTTGGTTTTAGAACCGTCTGTATACCATTTAACAGTATTTTCCTCTTTTTTGCATAGCATCGTACTGAAGCTTTTTTCAGTACTTACTTTCTTGACCATTATATCACTAGGAAGATTCGCAGATGAGATGCAGTTACTCAAAGAGCAACAGACTCTCTGACACCTAATTTTCTCATTACCTGCACCTTCTCTAGATATTCTGAGGGTGGCTTCATGGGCGATCCTGTCAATCACCAGATGTAGGGGTGTGAGATCTGTTATGATCTCAAGTGCCTCTGGTTGGGTACGTTCTCATGGCCCCCGTGATGCACACACAGGCAAGCCGCTGTGTCTTATCGAGCATTTTCCTCGTACTTGTCTGACTTGCTTTAGCAAACCAGACTACTGCCCCATATGTGATTACAGGTCTCCCAATCATGACGTACATCCATCGCAGTATTTTTGGGTTACAACCCCAATTCCTGCCGCATAGACGCCTGCAAGCTATTAGAGCCTTAATAGCTCTACTAACTCATGAGCAAACTTTATATTGGGTGTCGGAAACAGTGCTTCAAAGTGAGCCTCAATAAAACTATGAAATAACATCTGAATAACATTTGATGTTTTCTGAAATGCAATTGACTAATCTGAAATACATGTGATGTCTTCTGAATGACAATTGACGATTTCTGAATTACAATAGGAACTGGTGTATATGTTGATATCGTTATTTTATTTCGAAATTCGCCGGAACCAGTTGTTTTTACAATACATTCATCCAAATTTGATCTATTCCTACAGAAAAATTGGCGAGATTATCAGCTTCATCCAACAAAATACAGGCTGACTCCTTGATTTTTGTTTTATAATTATCAGGTTCCGTCAATAGAATTTTTGTGCCATACCAATCCATCATGTGATGGCCGGTTTCTTAGGGTCTTGATGTTTCTCCTGTATAAGATTTTCTACAAATACAGGGAATATTGTAAATACAATTTCTTGATATGACGTATTAATCTAATTATGGCGACTCTCGTTAAAAAAAGTAGCTTCTGTATGTTTTACACAGTTGAATTCAGTTTCCGTTGTGTAAACTGGTTTTTCAGGAAATTTTCTTATTTGTCCACGGAAAATTATTGCCTATTAAAATATCTTACCTTCTTAGCAATTGGGTAATCTGATCCATCTTTCATTTACTACCTGATGTCATAACAATAAACCTATACTATAATTTTTTTGATATTATATCTCTGTTTATTCGGGTGTTATTGAAAAAAATACCTAGAGGATAATTATTGTGTTGTTTTGAACGTCAATTATTCAGCTGAAATAATTTCTAAGGCCTTGAAAAGTAAGTTTATGTCTCCGTCGAGACCACTACATAAATATCATTGGGTCATTTATTTTGCATCTGTCTGGAACAGTATGGTAAAATGCAGTCTAGATATGTGTGGGTTTTCAACTAGAATAATATTTCTGCATTCCACAAAATCTACAAGTGTTTGAATCAGATATGACTGAGGGAATGCAGAAATTTCACGCATAAATATTTGCTGTTGATTAAATGTTTTTTTTGCAGACACCATTCAATCTGGTCGTTCATTTTATAGTCGAAAGATAAAGGAAAATTAATCCAACCAAAAACATTTTCATGAAAAATATTGCCAAGGCGAGACCGTATTTCTAACATTGTCAAAAAGTTATCAGATCTCATGTAGAGCCAAGCTGCTAATTCTACACTCTTCATCTTCACAAGTCCTTATTTCACAAACTCTATGCCTTGGTCGAAATAAGTGACTTGGCCGTTTCTCTTTCGCCACGTGAGCGTAAGGTGAAAAATTCATTCGCTGTTCATAACTTTTCTGTTATACAATAGTTCTTATAGTTACGAATAGTTACGAAACGGCCAAGTCACTTATTTTTACCAAGGCATAGAGTTTGTGCAATAAGGACTTGTGAAGATGAAGAGTGTAGAGTAAGGACCTACATGAGATCTGATAACTTTTTGACAATGTGAGAAATACGGCTTCGTCTTGGCAATATTTTACATGAAAATGTTTTGGGTTGGATTTCAGTTCTTTTGTAAGTTGGTTATGATAAAATCTTTTTATTTTGTTTACTTCCTCTACTACTAATTCACAATTCATGTACGATGTGGAGAAATATGCATTTACCTACCTAGGTTCAAGCTGCGATGGCGATGTATTTGAGAGCTGCCATCACAACCATTGTATAAAGAATCCTATCATTATACAATGATCACAACGGGAAAATGCACAATGAAAACTGTGATTGCGGTTATTACAGCAAAATTGTATTTGGTGTAAATACACATCAGGAATTTTACGAGCACTTTTTTCAATCCCCTTATTCAAAATGTGGGGGTAATTTTCCCTGGGAATTCTTGAATATTTTTATGAACATCTAGCAGAAGAAAGAGGAAGAAGAATAAATTGAAGAAGACATGACTGTTGAAGTAAACTTTCAGAAGCATGAATCTAAATAAATCAAAACAATAGTTAACCCAATAATCAATAGCCATATCAATAATAGAGGAAAATCTAGAACTTGAAGGGTATTATTCAATTGAATTATTCTAAAATTGTTATAAGTCAGTGGAGTCGACTACAAAGGATACCACGTTAAAAAAAAACTGTGGCGTGGTAATGTGTGCATATCATGTATATCTCATGTATATCATGCGATATCTCAGGAATGGTAACTCTTATGGAATTTCATGATGATCAACTTCTGATTGAGTTTTAATGGAACTCACCGTTTTTGAGAAGAATCAAAAACAACTGAAATTTCATTTATTCATTTATTCAACTTGTAGGAATATACTGCTCCACAAGAGCTAGGGATATCGCTTTCAATCGTTTTGAAAAGAATGTACTCTTCGAGAAAATGACTGTAAAATTATTTAAAACTCAATAACAACTTGAATCGATCCAATAAAAATCAGTATGAGACATTTCGTCAACCTGGTCGCCTTTTTCTGAAGTTTGGTTTTTTGCATATGCTTCATGAATGTTCTTATTTCAAAATGCAGTCAGTTTATCAAGGGCTTCGATTTGAAACGAGTTTTCTGCCAAGACGTAAATTAACAAGCGCTGAATGCTACAGGGTGGCCTAACTCAGGTTGTTGTAGCGGAAAGGCTCCAAGTCAGCCAAAGTGTGATATCTCGACTTTGGAATAGGTTCAGGGAGACAGACTCCATGTTGGAAAGACCTAGGCTTGGTGGGCGACGAAAAACAACACCTGCTCAGGATAGTTTCATCACCGTTTCGGCGAGAAGAAAGCCTACATCTACGTGTAGAATGCTACGGAATATTCTTCAAAATGCAGATGGGGTCCAAGTTTCCATCGAAACCATCAGGCGACGTTTGAAAAAGGTGAATCTAGGTTCTAAACGTCTATTAGGAGTTCCATTAGCACGTGACTATAAGCGTTAAAGACTGGAATGGGCAAGGCAACATATCAACTGGAACGATCAATGACGTAGTGTCCTTTTCACTGATGAATCCAGATATGGACGATTTTCAAATTCTCGAAGAATAAAGGTATGGACAATCCCACGCAAAACCCTATGACCAAGAAGTCCATCCATTACGAGGGGGTAGTGTTATTGTATGGCCGGGATATGTTCCAACGAGCGCAAAGATATACACGTTTGTCCTGGGAATATGACCGCCTTACACTATAGGGAGCATGTCATTAACAACATTTTGTCAAATTTTCACGCTGCTATTGGTGAAACTTTCCAATTTCTTGGCTATAACGCTAGATTAGATAATCTAGATAATCAGATAGAAGATTAGATAATCATCAACCTACCCCAGAATCCTTAAATGATCTGAGAGAGCTTTCGCCCCGTTTACGGAACCAAATTCCTCAAGAAATGTTCAACAACCGCGTGTGTAGTATGCAAAAAAGATGTCAAGCTGGTATTGATGACCGTGGAGGCCATACATTGTTTGGATAGTCTTAAAATGCTTGAATTCTCTGGTAATAAAATTTCGTTATTTTACTCTATTTTTCTTAACCACCTTGTATACGCTGCAGACCTACAGACTACAATTAATTTTATTTCCTGCAACTTGAAGTATGGATTTTCATCACAAAATCTCATTTAAACTACATATATGTTTTTTGGAATTTTAGTCAATATTCTTATCTTTAACTCATATGGAGCAGTTTATATTCAACATGAAATCAATTAACTATTTCAAACAATTAAAAATTATTTATTCATTCAATTTGTATAAATATATGTAACATGGAATTGATCAACAATTTTAAACAAATGAAAACAACAAAATATAAACTTCAGAATAATCACAATAGAAAAAAAAAGAGAACAATTAAACTTTTGTCGACACATAGGATCAATGGGAATTTTTAGATCTTCATTCGTAATGGTAAACACTAACTTTCCACCAAAATTTGACAATTACAAAAAACGATCGATTTCAATCATTGCAAATTAAATCAAGAAAATTTCTAAAATTTGGATTCTTGACGCTTCGGATTCCTTGTTCGTCTTTCTGCACTTTTACGAAACTTTTCTGTTACATTATCAATCATTTAGAAACGATGACGGATTTATCTTTGCAAAATTTGTAAAATGATAATCATTCAGTATGGAACCTTAATATATAAAACTAAGTCGGCCATATTGTTGGTTACAACATTTATAACTCAAGATTGGATGAACTGTTTGTTATGAAAGATTTTTTGTTGGATTCTTCTACGGTGCGGTTAACATAAAATACATAAAAACTCTGAAATATTTGATGAAATGAAAAAAAAATAGGAAATTAATTTCCTTCTTGCGAATAACGCCAGTAGTTGTCGCTACGGTTAACAGCGGTAGAGCTCTTTCTTCTGATTTTAAGTTTATATACCTTATTGAGATTATCTCTGGCAGCTTTCTATAAATATAGATTTTTTTCTGCTTAATCTAAGGCAGTTGTGGAATGCCACACGAGAACGATGCGATTTTTTCATATCAAAGGAACCGTGAATAATGAAACACCTGATATTTATATTATTTATTTATTAACTGACAGTTCAATTAGGGATTTAAATGGCCTCTATTTACTTTCTAGATAGAGTCGATATCTTTTTTCAAAGTTTTCGAGGACTTTCCGCAACATTTATGGAATATATTGAGGTTGTCAATTTCTTCTTCTATTCTGAATTTAATGGCTTCAATATTTTGCAGACGGGCATTTTATATTTCAAATATCCCCATAAAAAAGTGTCCAATGATGTTAAGAAGGGGCTATCAGGAGACCGTAGAATGGAACTTCCATATAAATAATCACAGCCTTCTCGATTGTCGTTCTACAGCTGTCTCAAATTTAGACAGAAAAAACCTATAATTTTCAGAAACTGCCGAAAAAAATCTCAATAAAATATATATAAATATTTAAAATCAGAAGAAGGAGCTCTACCGATTAGGAAAATAAAATACAGTGTGTGCCATTTGAAAAACAACAATTCACATAGAATTTTTAGGTTAACGATGCCTCAATGCAATTCTCAGTACTGAATTCTGAATGCCCATAAAAAATACTGCAAATTTGCCCATTTGAACGTTTGTGTACTACCAATATTAACTGAGATAGCTATTGAGTAATATATAAACAATCACCCTGTACATACCTATTTCACTACAATTAAATTTTTTGTATAATTGTACTTTCGTATTTTTTTTTTGTATTTCACCTAATATATTTTCATTGAAAAAAAAACAATTTTATTCATCTCTGAGGCGGAACAAAGTTTGCCAGGCCAGCTAGCTTATCTAATTGCCAATTACCACAATTAGTCCCACCACCAGATCCCTTACGCTCTTTAGTTTCGGGGATAGTAAATGATTCTAAACATTTCTTGGCCAACATTCAAAAATTTAACAGCTGTTTCCAGACGACAACGTTTGTCGCAACACATAACTACTGTACAGGACAATTTTATGTCCATTTTCAAGGTATTATTCCATAATAGTTTATTATAATATTAAAGTTGCTTTTTTTGAGGCAGTACGAAGTCTGCCGGGTCAGCTAGTTCCTGGATATAAGCTAGTTAAACTTATCGAAAACCAGGTTGGACTAATTCATCAGAACAATAATTATCTCTTCTTCTAATTAAAACTCTGTGAAGATATTCAGAGAAATTGTTGTGAGTTTTTTGAACAATGTGATAATTTGTCGAGGTTTTCTTCGTTCTTATCGTCCATCTTGAGAATCTGTAACATGGCCAGTGATTGCGAAACGTCTCTTCAGAATTCACACGCTAATTGTAATCTATTCCTTTCCCAAATTTACCATATGATACCATTTCCTATCCTCCATTGTATTTAATGTTAACAAAGTATTCTAGTTCCGCATATAGGAAGTAGAGGAATAAATTGTATAAGATATTCGAGACAATGCCATCTTAAAAATTTCGATGGTATTTCTCGCACAATAATGAGCTAACAAATTGTTGGAGTAATTACAATTAATTCATTACCTTCATTTTACGTAATGACGATTTCATAATAAATTGTGAATAATGAAAAGAAGAGAAGCCGATTCAATTGATAATATCTACTCTTTTTCTCTGCATGACTGAATATTGTTTGTGCAATGAAACCAGTATTGTTCAATGGCTTCTCGATTAGAGACACTCGTATTGAGTATGATAAGATTTCGCATTGGTTCGTTTCTTGTTTGAATTTCAAACGAGAATCGCGAAAACTACTTCTTCATTATTCATTTGATTATTTCAGCTCACACTAGGGGTAATAGGAACTCCACTAATACTTTCATGCTCTGGTAGAATATTTAAAAGACATCACACCATAAAATGTTTTTGACGAGTCAAAAACAATTAATTTATCAAAAAAAAACAAATCAGAAAACTCCAAAACGAACTTAAAAAAGCAGCAGATAAAGCTTTAAGTTAGTTACTGCTGTCAAAATCGGGAGATTTGTTTGGGAAGAATTCTTACTCGGGTTCAAAATGAATGAATTAAACAAACGAGTGTTAGAATGAGCCTTCTGTACCAGTGTTACACATTATTTTCTCTAATTTGTTGAATATTTATCGAAATTGATGGAATATTGCCGTAAATATCGTTTAGTGATTTTGTATTGAAAAATATTGATTGGCAGAACTCACAGAACTGTTTTCTATTGAAAAAATTTGACAAACGTTAAATAAATCCGTGACAGGAGGCCAACATTTCATCAATACATTTTATTGAAAACAGTGCTAGAATGAAATATTCTAGCATTGTTTTGTTCTACGAGATGAACGGATTTGACACATAATTAGAGAAACACACTTTCCGCACGAGTAAGGAACAATATTTTTTCTACGAGCGAGATCGATTTGAACTTGATTATATTAATAATTTATGATACACACAAATGACAAACGTAATTCTACGTGTCGTTACGATGGTACTCTCATCGTTGACGACGTTAAGTGCATAGAGGCATACCATAATTCAGTTTATTCTGAAAAGTGTGCGGGAATATTCCCTGCTATTCCTTTTCCGCACAGAAAGTGGGTGGGAATGGAATAGCAGGGATTACATACTACATATCATTTCCGAAATGTATTGGTGTACAGGGTGGGCATATTTCGATGTTTTAGCACTACAACTTTTGAACCAGAGGAGATAGACAAAATCTGATACCCCATTCTCGATCTCTTTTCCGGAGAAACTAACAAGAGTAATATTCACTTTTGGCTACCTCCTTTTGTTTTCGAGTTATATGTGAAAATTGGAAAAATGATGATATCGGAAAAAATTTATATCTCCGCTAATACTGATGATAGAGCTCTGAAATTAAACCATTATAGAGGCACTTTCTCACGTAGAATCCAGTGGCATGCTCGCCTTTTTTGCAGCATTTTTAATTACGACCCAATTATGACCCAAAGTTATGTTTTTTTGAATAGGAACACTAGATTCCTGTGTCATTTTCTGAAAGCTTAATTTTTTTTTATTTCAAAAATATATAACATCGTAAGGTCTGTATAAATATGAGTATAGAAATTGGTCAAAACCTATTTGCATGCGAATGACAATACTTTCTATGGTTTCAACTGTTGATGAGTACAGAAAAATGGAGCTTCCTATAACAAGAGCATAGAAATGAAAAGACTACTAGAAAGAAATTGGGTAATTATACGATACTAAATTTTTCTGTGCTTATCGACTATTGAAACCATAGAAAGTATTGTGACTCAGATGAATAATGGTTCTTGACCAATTTCTATTCTCATATTGATTTATTGATACTAACCATACGATGTTATATATTTTTGAAATTAGAAAAAATTAAGCTTTCAGAAAATGGCACAGGAATCTAGTGTTTCTATTCAAAAAAACATAACTTTGGGTCATAGCTTCGTAATTAAAAATGCTGCAAAAAGACGAGCATGCCACTGGATTCTACGTAAAAAAGTGTCTCTATAATGTTTCAATTTCAGAGCTCTATCATCAATATTAGCGGAGATATAATTTTTTTCCGATATCACCATTTTTCCAATTCTCACTTATAACTCGAAAACAAAAGGAGGTAGCCAAAAGTAAATACTACTCTTGTTAGTTTCTCCGAAAAAGAGATCGAGAATGGGGTATCAGTCCAAAAGTTGTAGTGCTAAAACACCGAAATATGCCCACCCTGTACAGACTATCATACAGTAACAGTAAATTTCATACAGTGATGTTAAGTGTGGAGATCTCCGAGGTGTCCCCTGTTCTGAACTGGAGTGGCTAGGAACAGTATTATTATTTATTCTTACACCTTTCTGTTCTCCAGGATGCTTGGCTGACTTGGAGCCTTTCCGCTACAACAACCTGAGTTAGGCCACCCTGTAGCATTCCGATAGCTCTATTAGCCTCATATCAGCGTTTGTTAATTTACGTCTTGGCATTTTTAGAAAACTCGTTTCGAATCGAAACCGTTGATAAACTGACTCCATTTCAAAATGAGAACATTCATGAAGCATATGCAAAGAACCAAACTTCAAAAAAAAGGCGACCAGATTGACGAAATGTCTCATAATAATTTTATTGGATCGATTCAAGTTGTAATTGAGTTTTAAATGATTTTCTCTATTTCAGTATCGTAATGAGTTCATTACAGTACTAAAAGTAGTGCTGTAATGAAACTCATTACAGCATTGTTTTCAGTTATATTTTTCGTTTTATGGTTGTCAGTACTGACCTCCGATCGAATCAAGTTTCGAATCAAATCAATTCAAATTCCGTGATCTGTCAAATTTCGTATGTCACACCAACTGCCAAGATACAATACAAAAGTCACTAATCTGAATTTTCATTTGAATTTCGAGAGTATTTCACAAAAATTGACTGAAATAGAGAAAATACCGTCTAATACTCGTTGCAGAAGGCAATTCCAACACTTATGCTATCGAAAACTCGCTCCTTCGTCGCTCGTTTTCGAACTTCGCATTCGTGTTGGAATAGGAGCTCATTCTGCAACTTGTTTTAGAATATACTATTATAGCAATTTTCTCGAAGATTACATACTTTTCAAAACGATTGAATACGATATTCCTAACTCTTGTGGAGAAGTATATTTATTACTAGCTGGCCCGCCGAACTTTATTTCGCCTCAGAGATTCATAAAGTTGTATCAACAAAACTGGTACTTTTTCAAGTAGGAGGTAAATAAGACAAAATTAAAGTACAAAATATACAAAAATTTAATTACATTGAAATAGGTAATGTACATTGTTATTTACATGAATAGACTTCACCTTATTTAAGCGGTACCTTATTATTATTTAGAAATTGTCTCATTGATGTACCTTATGATGAACCACAATTTTGGTTTTTTTCATCATAAAATTTTCCGTAGTGTTCGACAGAAAGAAAGGTGTGATAACACATCGACTCAGATGCGTGAATATTATTATTAAATGTAGTTCACCGAATTTATATCAAAAATAATACTTACACGAAAACGCTATCAACCTCAGCGACATCTACTGGCGTTATTCGCAAGAAGGAAAATAATTTCCCACTTTTTTTCCATTTCATCAAATTTTTCATTGTTTTAATGTATTTTATGTTAACCCCACCGTAGAAGAATCCAACAAAAAAACTTTCATAACAAACAGTTCATCCAATCTTGAGTTATAAATGGTGTAACCAACAATATGGCCGACTGAGTTTTATACATTAAGATAGTGGTACCTGTCTGTCATTCAAACTTCTGGGAATATTCAAACAGTATTCGAGAATTTCTACTAGTTTCCCGTATGTACTCTCATTCAGGGCTTTGAAAATGAACCTTTCAACTCTATGGTTGAAAGAAAAATTAAATTCCTTTTTTTTCTTTGTTGTACCTGTTTTTTTCTGATATACTACATTGTATAAACCTTGTCCGGACTATAACGAACGAAACAAAAAAAAAATAATTCAATTTGGTGCAGTCGTTTGGACCTCTAACAGAGTTATAGATTGCCTTTTATTTATATAGATTTCTGTCCTGCGTGCTTCATCAACAAACCCTTCAGCCACCGTTGATGACTTCTAACCGCAATGTTTTTTAGTGTCATCAAATCGCCCCCAGATTCAACTAAAAGTATAGGATTTAGCATTTTCAAGTTGAAGAAAATTGTCCACTGTTTCAGGCACCTTATAAAACTGCCTTTTACTCACAAACTTATCGGTACATTTTTCATTGCGATATGCAAAAAACAGGCAGCGAAATTTTGCTGCTACCAGGCGAAAAGCTATGTATATACACTGTGTCCCAAATTGGGTGAGACTGCACTGTATCTCAGCTATTATTGAGGATAGAGATATGCGGTTTTCCCGAATCTGTGCCACTTTTTCGTAAAACTATAAAATCCACGACCAAAAATATTCCAACTTCTTTTGTTCCTGAAATACAGGGCGAAAAGGAAAATGTTTACTTTTCAGAGATGTTATTATTGCTCAATCATTGTGATATATAGAAAACATATGAAAACTGCTTTTAATGTATATTTTCACAAAGAAGTTAATGGCGTAGTAAAAAATTTTCTTCAGAGCACTTTTTTCGAGATTGAGCACAAACGTGGAAATTTTCAGATGAAACACCCTGTAAATTTCAACGTCAAATTTTTGCATTTATTTTTCTGAATACATTGATGTATCACAACCTAACTCTATGGGACTTATACCTATTTTTTTATTATATTTGAACATAAACCCAAAATATTACTCGTCAACATAAACTTGAAAAAGTTGAAAACGAAAGGAATATTTATAATGAAAATTTTCATGTATGTTGTTAAACTTCAATGCATGTGTGGAAGAATTTATATCTTACTATTAAAAAAACAACATAAATATTTATTTTCCTGATTTTGAAATTTATTGAAGGCAGGTTGTGATACCTGAATGAATTCAGAAAAATATACAGAAAAATTTGACTTAGAAATATACAGGATGTCCCATCTGCAATATTCAACGTTTGTGCCCAATTTCGAAAACGGTGCTCTGAAAAAACAAATTTTTACTTAAGCCACTGACTTCTACGTAAAAATATATGTTATATAAAAAGCAGTTTTTATTTTTTTTATCTTGTAGGTACAGTGCCTGAGAAATAATAACATCTCCAAAAAAGTGAAAATTTTCTTTTTCGCCGTGTAGAATCATTTTCTAGAGAACGATTCTAAAAAGTTGAATGAAAACTAGTTATTGTCTGACGGAGGAGTCTGATTTAGACTCCGAAACGTTACACTTAAGAGTTCAAAGTGTTTTTTTTTGTTCATTGTTAAATAACAATTTCTTCTCGTGAAGTTTTGGCCCCTGACAAATTAGTGCTCAAATTTTATATTAATGAAAAAATTTTTCTAATTGTTTCTTGTTTCAGAGAGACAACCCCAATTGAACTTTCCAATTTTGTTTCAGAACTGAAGTTAGTTCGGAATATTTTGAAATGTCTACATTTTTATCAGATTGTAACGTACTTTTAATTATTGAATAATTCGACCACACCATTGATGGCTGTTGTTGTTGTGCCAATAACACCGTCGCCGAAAATGAACTGCATGTATTTTTCACCTTCCATTCCATATATATATATATATATATATATATATATATTCTTATGAAAAAGAGAGCTAAAATAATACATTAAATGTTGAAACAAAAAGTACCTAAGCTGAGGTAAAAAAAGAACGGGGTATCATAACATTCTTTGTATGATACTATAGAATCATACGATACTATCAACACTAGTATCATACGATACTATACAGCCAGGGGAAAAAACCTCAGCCGAAAAAACCTGCCTCCCCGTAAACAAAATAACATAAAATATCAAATATCAGGAAAATCTTGAAAGACATCAGTGTGATCATCTTCATGTTATCCGTCGATGGGCTCGGATACACAGATTCTTCCCAAAACGACTCGTAATTCTTAATCTGAAATGAAAAAAGACAAAAGCAGAAAAGAAACCGATTATTCAGAATAAATCGAATGCATTTTATAAATGCATTTGCTACTTTAAAAAACATCAACATTAAGATTTCTTGGCCAAATAATGTTCGGAGGTTTATAAATATTTATGACAGAAATGTCACAAAATTTGAAAGAAATGAAAAAAAAACTCCATCAATTTCCCCTTTCCGAATCTGTTGAAAGTTACGAAACTGATAATTATTCAACATAACAAGCTAAACTTGTAAAAAATCAATTAATACATAACGTTTCAACTGTCCTCTTTCACGAGGATTTTTTTTTCTGTTGCCGTGTGGGTTTCTTGCAGAAGAATCTCTTTGATACCATGTTCATCAGCTAATTTGGAGACGTAATCACACTTTCCTTTCGAAATTCCTTCGATTTTCAAGTTCAAAATCCACAAATTGTTGCTCTCTGGTCGTGAGGGTTTTTTCAAACCAGATACGACCTTCCAGGTGATGATTTTTCGGCACTTCCGATGTTTGAAGACTGCTACGGGACCCCAATGAAAGGCAATCATCTCCCATAGATAAACCAAACATGTTATAACACAAGAAAACAGAATATTTTTCAGGAGCAAAAACTAAGACATATTACGAGAATTGTCATTCTGACATTCCATGAATCTTGCATACGCGATTTCGTAAATTTTACTCGATTAATGGCGGTATTCTGCTTTCATCTGTAAGCGAATCTGTAACTTTTCATAAGTTTACAGGACAATTACGATTCTCGACGCTTTCTATAAATCTGTAGCTTACAGGTGATCGGAAACATATCGAAAGGTATATTGTGAGGTTATGTTGAATGATTTGTTTTAGTCACAGAATATAAAATACTTTACAAAACTCAACTACTTTTGTAATTCATCTTTGTACTTCGGTTGTAAATTTCTCTTTCTCGTTGTAACGAACACGAATTGAACATAAATATATCCAATAATCAATACTTACGAGCCAAAATGATAGGAAAATAAATTCTATTCTATCATCTTATTACGAAGTAGTTACGATCTTATTAGGGAGTAGTTCAAAATTGACACTTCTAATACGAGAGTTACAGAAAAACTTCCAGAATGTCATAATTTACGAATCTGTAAGTCAGCCACATACAGATCCATAGATAAATTACAGATCAATCGTACGCTACAGATTCGTAGCTTACAGAGAAAAAGCAGAATACCGCCATTAGATGGCAATAACTTTTGTGACGCTACTTTTGCTGCTTCCAATAACTGAGGTGGCGTCAGAGACAACTCGCAATCACACATTTTTTTCACTTTATATTATTCAAAAAAACTACTAAACAACTACTAAGTTCGCAATTTTCAAATAAAATCACAAAATTAAATTGACAGATATTTGTTTACTTTTAGGGATTCCTTAGTAACGCAGCTTACCAGCTTTAACATCGATGATTTTCTGACTTTAATATATTGTAATACTGAATAGTCGTTTCCCCTTCACGGAAAAAAAACAATCTCGAGCTAAAATTTAATACTTTTTTCCCTCGTATAAGAAATAACTATCAACCATATTTCGGTCTCAACATTTTTTTGTTCATCTTGAACACATTTTGTCAACACATTGTTGAAAAATACTTCATTATCGACGGTTAATAATCAAACGACACTGTTCAACATATCATCAAGAAGGCGCTATATCTTGAAACATCTGAATAAAACCAACAATTCCGATGTTGTAGATGCGGCAGGCCGACCTATTCGCTTTGCATAACAGTACTTTGATCCCTACAACCAGAATCGAGCGTAAAATTGCTACTTCGGGCGATATTTACTCGGTTTCAATCCAGATTTGAGAAGAGATACCGCTCCTATAACGAAATGAACTCCTTCAGAATCGGGAAATATTTGCCTAAACCAGATGAGATGGATGATATCATTGTTTCGGGAATTAATTTCAAACTTATCGTATCATCGGATGTTTATAACTGCGATGCTCCGATTCACGAGTTTCGAATGAAATTCATTGTTAGATTCTTAGACTGTTCGATCTAACCATAGTTTGCCCAATGGATTGATTCAGTTTTAGTGATTGAACATTCAAGCGTGATACTGCTTGTTCATTTAACTACTTACAGGATGAGTACTGAACTAGTAACTAGAAACACGAAATTTATGAGAACGAACAATAGTTATTTATTATACAAGGAAATAAATATTAGATTTTAGCTCAATGTTGTGTTGTCTCCTGACGCGAAGCGGAGGTAGACAAAAAACAAGAGCACATATTAGTGTTTATATCTTCAAAATCCCTTATTGTAAGATGTTTGTTTTTTTCCAACCATCAAAAAATGTTGACATTTTTGTACTTTTTTGAGGTGCAAAAGCCATCAATTCTCTTACAAAAATGTACTCGTTGCTTAGCAACACTTTTAATCCTAGGATTGAAAACGCTACTTTCAATCCTAGGACTGAGGGTTATTGCATTTGAGCTCTCTAATTAAAATTTGAAAAAAAAACATTGTCTCTTACAAACTTAGTAGGACAAACTTATTGGGCAACTATATATAGGTATTTAAAGTGATATTGAATGTACAATTGGAACAATTATTGCCAAAATTCAAAGCACCACTGAAATTATCACTAAAAATTTTCGAATAATTCAGAAGATTTTCGTTAATGTTAGAACAACTCAAAATATTCTCCGTAACTGTTGATGAAACATTCGAGTTAATATTTGAACAGGTATTTCTACCTTCTTTGTCAGGTTGCAACATTTTTCAGGCAGTATTTTCTTTGTTGATACGTGACTCTTCAATATATCCTTCTTCTACCGTACTCGATTTCCAACCTCCATGTCTTTAAAGACAAGTGAGGTCACCGCCACCATCAATAAGAAGTGTAGCAGATGTTCTTCTTAGCGAATGTCCAGTATACTCCTTTCAATTTTCTAACTTCAAAAATTTTGCAATTTCTTGCGGCACGGCACTAATTTTGTGAATACCAACAACCATTCTTTGACACTTCTTATTAACATACTTCAAAAATGAACGAAGTTCCTGTATATGTTATGGCAGTAGTGCAACATATTTTCGAAATAAACGCAAATAATTATTGCCTATGATGGTGAACAAACGAGGTTTCTTGTTTTTTGTCTGCAAAAGTTTTACGACCAGGACCGAGTCCATATGTTCAATCTCATCAATTTTCAAATGATCCACTTTCTCCTTTGTAAAAAACCTAGACTTTTTAGGTATATATCCATCACTTTGCCTTTTTAACAATGCTCGTAATTTTAAATATTCACTACTATCCACACAATTTTTGATATCCAGTGTGGATACATTGAATACTGTGACCAAAGAGTGGATGGCTTGACTATCTTCGTTAAATTTGAGAAATACACCATAAGAACACTCTCCGCATATTTTGCATATTGTTTTCTTCACGCCAATCCATGAATCGCTGATATGCAAGTTCATGATCTTAGCGAGATTTGGGTGGCAAAAGATTTACTGCTTCGGCACTTTCCAATATATCCGCAGTTATATTTTCATCGTGTTCGGGATTTATTTTGAAAGCAGCGTAAAAACTGCTACAAAAATTTTATGATTAGAACGTCTACTGACGTCTACTTGACAATCAAGTAGATAAATACATTTTGTTTAAATGAATTTTCACAAAAACCTGAAATTATTGTATTTCACAATTTCACAAGAAGTAGAGTTCATGCTTTGGATGAAAAGATTGCTAAAAATCCTACCAGCAGTCGTACTCAGAGATGGCCGATGGTGAATTTTTTCAACTTCCTGTTCTGAGCGGTGTTATCCCTTTCTGAGTTCAATGAATCTGAAGTAATGAAAAGAAATTGAAAAGAAGGAGAACATGTTACATTTGCCCATCCAGAATTAGGAGAAAGATATTGAAAAATTTGTCATAAGCCGACTTGTTTGGAATGAACTAGTAAAATTTGTAAATATTTTAGGTGTAATATTTGAAATATTCACTGCTTCCAATTGTCGTGTTGTTTTAGGTTCATATTAGAGATTTTTTGTTATTGTTATCCTTGATATTTCTATTTTTGAGGATATAAAATATTCTGTTATTTTATGGATGCAATTTCCATTAATTGTATAATATTTTGAGGTCCTCAGAAAATGAACTGAAATTCAAGTTTCAACATATTCCTTGAAAATTGTACTTTTTTGGATTGAAAAAAAGGAAAAACAAAATAATTCATTCTGTTATTAGAAAGTAGATCTTGATAAAAAACAGGTATTTACATAAGAATATCAGCTTTAAATACATTTCATAATTGTATTTGCACGCGCGGTCTCACAGACCGCACCACCGTGAAAGCGCTACTGCTTTTGGACTGCGGAGGTTAAGGGCTAAAGATGTTTTTATTTCGAGAGCGTTGTCACAATTCTCCCGAATTCATAGCGAATTATAATAATTAGATAAATTCCAAAGACACCCTTTAGCACGGAAACAAGACAACGTAGCAACTTGCTGTATTGAGTCATTATGTTTCTCGAAAACAGAGAACATGACATGTATATTTCTCTCATTTAATCCGAGAGATGTAGTACCAAATCATCGAAATCTGACCACTCTGTATATTTCATCCCAAATTCGTTGTCCTCTAAGGATATTTCTGCAACCGTAGGTGATATAAAATACCTATTAGAAGTTGGTTAGAAATTTTCATGCTTTCAGTTTTTTGATATATGTTAAACTTTGGAAGTTACTGGGTGATTTCGACATTATTGTTTTCGAGGGTATTTTCTAGGTAAAAACTATTTTTGATAGATATTTTTACCTAGAATTTATTGGTGTATCGTTTTCGAGTTATAATTCAATCCTATATTTTTTCAATGGGACACCCTATGTTTTGCTGTATAACTTGATTTAAGATTGTTTCAATGATATTCCTGCGTATTTTCACAATTAATATGCCTTGAATCATTTCGACGCTGTACTGTTTTTATAATTAATAATTATTCTAGTATTTGATATCCTTATTCATCTCGAACAACTTTCCCCTTGATTATTTGTTTGACGCACGTTGGTTGTGTGAAGAAAATAAACTAATTTATCGGAAAATTTATTGAACATGAAGCTTGAAAATAGCAAACAGTAGTTAATGATGTCCCCACGCACAAACAGCAATGTACTGATGTGGGTTTCATTTTCATTCTTCGAATAATGGAATGAAGTGGTTAACTAACATTTTCAGCGTAATAACCGAGGAATTTATATCATCTGAAATCACCTATTGTTTTTCATATTCATGAGGTTCGCTTCTGCTCTTTTGAACGCGTGGGCGCTTTCATTTCAGGTTTAATTGAATACGAGATTTACAGCCGTGTGGTATATGACGCTGAAGAGGTACTTAAAATCCTGGATTGTTTAACACCTTAGGAATTAACTGAATGCAGAGAATGTCGACGGAATGCAGGATGCGGAAACAATTGAATACATTAATCGGATTCATGAAGAGGTGCGGTCTCCTCTTCTGAGATCGAAGGGCAAGTGTTATGCATAATTAAATTATTGGTTGAGGAGTTGGCAGTATATTATGTAACCATGACATATAAAGCCTCAATTTCTTATCAAATATTGTGTCAGCCTATATGATTTTTATAACTGAAAAATAACATTTTGTCTGAGAGGCTTCTTTCTCAAGTCAAATAATGGAACACGGATTGAATTTATACGGAGCTTTTCATGCAGAAGAGTTCAAACCGTGACACTTGAAATCAATGGGTTCCACAGGGTGGTGTTCTTGAGCCAGTATTATTCATTCTTTACTCCAATTACACCTCTGATGCTTTGAAAATATCAATATCAACCACTATTTTACTTGTTACAGGTAATTCCAGAATGGTTCATTAGAAACAGCTGATCACGTATGTAGATGACACAAATTTTTCATGACTGCACCTAATATTTAAGACACTTTCGAAAATAACTCGAGGCATAACTACTAAATCGAAGAAAACAGAATGTATCATTTTCTGCATATAGCATTCAGATATTGAAAAGCCGGGAGAATTCTCTGACATTCAAAAGTATCCGCGTAACAAAAACCAAATACACATAATCTGTTGTCATCAGATTATCTCTTTTCAGGAGACTCTCAGTTTTTAAATTAATCAACTGGAAAACCCAGAAAATGAATGACTCCAAGAAATTGGGGATCTGCCTGATTATAATCAGGCCCATCGTTGCCACTCCGTATCGGCTTAATTCGGGTTATGTCTAGTACCGGCAAACATGCTCCATGTACCGATGGGGTTTCATATTTGATGTTCATGTGGTTCTTATGCTCATAAATCTCATACCAAGTTTTGATATTTCAAATAACCTCTGCCTTTGTGAATACAATATTGTGTCCATCTGTTAGAGAATGTTCCGCTAGTGCAGATTTTTCTGTGTGATTGAGTTGACAGCATCAGGATATTTCACCGACTCCGAATCCGGGACATGTGCAACTGCAAAAGACAGCTTTATCTCAAATGAAGTTTAATATCCACTCATTTCATTACATATGTTTTCGAATGGTATTTATGAAATTAATCATTCACATGGTGGTTTCTTGTATAGTTTATGAGCTCCATATTCATTATACAAGGTTTTTCAGAAAAAGGAATCTAATGCCTATAGAAATCAGACACATAATTGAATTTTGTTCAGTAAAACATTTTCACATTCAAAATGAGGGAGTGTTAAAGAAAAAAACATTCAAGATTCTGCCGAAACTACTGGAAACATTTTAATGAAACTTTATATGAATATTTTAGGAAGCTGATTGATCTAATGAATTTGTTTTCATGTCTGACTCTCATAGAGGGCGCATTACACGGTTCGTACCAAGTAGTATTGAAAACTTTCTTAGTATTATATTTATTGAGCGAAATTTCAAGCGAACTCAAACATCACTTAATTCAACACAAAAAAAAACTCTTGTTGAAACTCGTTACTGTGTACCGTTATCGGAATATTTTGATTCGAGAATTATGAAATACTGATGATGCTGGTATGAAGTATGATGATAAACGTATAAATTAAACCAAAAATCACAAAATGAAAATTGAACAAAGGCTAATATCCTAAAATAGAATGTAATTAGTAAAACTGTTCAAAATGTATTCCGTTTTCACGAATACACAAGTCTATCCTTTTTTTTTAAAGAATCCATTCTCATCTTCAAAACGGTTGGGAGTTCAGTTCATTAATGTAATGAAGAATTCTGTCTTTGAATTCTTTGGGTAAATTCATCTTTTTCTTTAAGATACGACCAACCTGTGTGGTTACTCAACGAATTACGACACCTTCTATTAAAGGGCTCCATCGTGCTTACTTTTTATTAATAATAATAATAGAGAACCTTATCAAGACTTTATACCAGCATCGGTTAATACTTCATGATTTTAAAATTGTGTTTTATCAAGAAAACGTGTTTGGTATGAAGTTAAATGATGTTTAAGTTCACTCGAAATTTTGTTTGATGAATCTAATATTGAAATAGTTATTCATGATACAAGTGCAGAAGGCATTGAGATTCTTATACGACTTCAAGCCACTTCGTGGCTCGTTTTGGAATGAACGAGTGTTAGAATGAGCCTTCTGTACGAGTATCATACATTATTTTCTCTAATTCGCTGAATTTTTATTGAAATTAATGAAATATTGTCGTAAATATCGTTTAGTAATTTTTGCTATAATAAATATTGATTGGCAGAACTGTTTTCTATGTTATGAAATTTGACAGATGTTAAATAAATCCGTGACAGGAGGCCAACATGTCATCAATAAATATTACTGAAAACAGTGTTGGGATGTAATTAGAATGAAATATTCTAACATTGTTTTGTTCTACGGGATGTGGCGGAATGAACGGATTTGACACCTGAGTAAAGAAAAGTTATGTTCAATACTGCTTGGTACGAACCGTGTAACTAGCGCCCTCTATGAGAGTCAGGCATTAAAACGAATTCATTGGATGTATCAGCTTCCAAAACATATCCGTATGAAATTGCGCTTCCAAATTTTTTAACTGCATAAATATTTTTCAGTTTTCTACCTATTCTACAGACGGGAGTACTCTTTTTTTGAAACAACCTGTTTGCAATGATCTAATGTCTTAAAAATTGTAGGGGCATGTTTTCAGGTATTAGGGGTCTATTTGTGTGGTCATTATGGCATTTTCAAGAGAATAAAAACAAAAAACCCTTACCTGGTTAGGTGGGCGTATAGAATCTCGGGGGTTATGACAACTGTAAAATGATTTTGAGTTCAAGCAAATTACCAAACTGAGCCAGTCCGCTACCATAATTCGGTCTGGACATACGCACATATGAGTTCGAATATTGGTTTGGGATAGTTAGTAAAATTCAATCTAGAACAAACCTAATGAATACTACTAACTCTTGTTAGTTTCGCAGAAAAAATATCCAGAATGTGGTATCAGTAGTTCTCTGGTTAAAAAAAGGGGTAGTGCAAAAAAATCGAATTTGCCTACCCTGTACATTGTTCTACAATGTATTCGTCCAAAAGCAAAGGAAACTATTTCGCGGGGTTGCCAAGATCATTCGAGTTCATCATGACGAACAGAATTGTTATCAAAAATCTCCGACAAAACAAGTCATTCTATGAATCATACGAAAAATATCATTTGTATGCATGTACAACTTGATGAAACAATAACTGGGATATCTCGGCAGATTTGGCGAAAGTATCTCGGCTTCAATGATAGTTTCGCAAACTTCCCATGGGTTCATTCGTTCATTCATCCGCCAGATCCCGTGCGATAAGATGGGTTTGCACGACGGCTCTACCGCTTCATATGAGTCTGACATTTCAGCCGACAACTGTATGAAATTCTGAGATAATGGGTTGCGTGTTTCAACCTCGATTTCAGCCTCATAGAACCGAACGGATAACATCTAGACACGGATTCGTGCAGTTAAGTAATTAGTTATATTTCGCTGGGGCAACTCGAGGAAATGCCGAAATTTGCATGTGCTATTTATGTTTCCGTCAATAGGACGAATACGCTCCGTTGAAGTTTTTGAGAATGGGCGCTGGTTGATCTTGAACTTTTGGAGTCTTCATGAAGAAATTTCTCTTCTTCTGTTGCTCTTTAATTCTTATTTAAAGTTTTTAAGCTATTGCATAGCTTTTAACTCAGGCTTTGAGCGCGGCGACCGAATGTAGAAATTCCGTAACGAAAAAACCTAACACAGCCGTGTATCGTCGGTTCAGTTCGGCAGACTTCGGCACAGTGTTTGGGTGCTTGCGACTAGATGGATGCGTGCAGCCACTCTAGCAGTGCAAAATGGAGTCGGCAATCCCGTTGTTACCATTGAATTACGAACGGCAAATATTTCATCAACATCGGATAGAAAATGTACAGCCAAACGCAAACAGTTTACATTAACTTCAGCTCTTGCTCTAACCATACATAAGTCGCAAGGTGGAACTTTTGACGAAATAGTATATGAGTATAGTAAATCGCATTCTCAGGAACTCGTCTATGTTGCACTCTCTCGGGTGACTTATATTGAAAAATTGTATATTACGACAAAAAATTATAATTCTGCATTTAAGTTTTATCATAATCGAAGGCAAGCATCTACTGCATCTTTGTTGCAAGAATTCAATTAAATTTAATTAGTGTTCAGACGATAGCTCAAAGTGTCTTAGATTTCATTAGTAATAGAAATGGCATTTCAATAATGATTTTCAATTGCCAAAGTCTACATAGTCACAAATACGATTTTCAAGATTCAGTTACGAGACGAACCAATGTGTTACTTCTTACCGAAACATGCATGAAGCGTGATAATCCGATTGAAATACCTTATTTGCATTGTATTGTTCAATTCAAATGAGATACTGTTCCAAAAGGTGGGGTAGCTATTTCCCAAAATAGTAATAATGTTACTAATATTATGACTCCGAATATTGAAATAAATATTGAAGACGTAAGCGATGTTAATGTTAGACGCCCATTTGTTGGAGATATTTATGCATGCCTATGCAAACTTAGAAATGGCCTACACATAGTCATGGTAGCAATTTACATTTCTCCAAATCCAAAATTGGACGAGGTAGAGCATTTTATTCATCGTACTTCACAGGAGTACACTGAAGAAGGGTCGAAAATACTTGGTACAAATGGTAATAAATTTCCACTTATCCTAGCTGGCGATTTCAACAACATTAACTTCGCAGAGCGGTTGACAAATTTTCTTTCGGAAAAATTGAATTTAAAAATGAATAATGATACACAAGATTCCACAACAAAATATGGGACCACAATTGACGAGGTATTTTCCAGATATTTAGAAGACATTAAGTCTCAAACTTATGTTTCTTATTTCAGTTACCATAAACCTGTAATTTCAATGATAAACATTCCTGAATAACCTACATGTATTGTAAGATAAATGAAAAAAAAAATATTTTAAATCATCAATATTATCTTCTTATTTTTGAATAGATGCTATGCAATAGCTTTACCGCAGCAGTCCTCGAGTGCCACACGTGTTTTTTTCATATATTTCTTCGCCACCTGTTCTCATGAGCTTTCTTAGGGTGAATTTCTGAAGGGGGTAACTTTGTCCAACAAATATATACCTTCACAGAATGTCCCATTGGGGTCATGTCACCGGGAGTGCCCATTAGAATATTACGTAGAAATTATCATTCGATCATACCGTTTGTGTGAGCATATAAGTGAAGTCTTCATTCATGATTTATTTTTGAATATCAGTAACTCGCGCTCTCACCGAAAATGGTGTCAACTTTCTTATTTCTGATGGAACACCCTGTACATTATGACTTTTTCTGATATATCTTCGAATGTCACAATCATTTTATGTATCATTCCCTATAGCCGTCTAGTGTTGTTTTCGAGATATTCACTATTTTTTGAAAAAAATTACTATTGAGGCTTGTAGAACACAGAGGATTCAACGAAGGCGTAACGCATTTTCTCCTAGATTTTCCCAGATCTGTTTTCGAAATGGGTTATCGTAAGTTGAGTCGTTGGAGGGTTCCCTTTACCTAAAATGTACCATTTTCGAGATATTCAGTAATAACTGTTAGCTACTAGCATAATATTGTATGTGAGGTATTGAATATAATCAATGTTCGCCGTTTCCTAAGAAGACTTCTTTCAAAAATATACAGGGTGTTCCAAGTTCGACCTTCTATTAGGCGTTTCTGGAGAACTGGATCTATTTAAAATCTAAAAATTGGGATTATGTTATTGTTTGACAGTATCTACAGAGCTAAAATATTCTTGAAACCTGACCACTTTCAGTTATACAGGGAGTGCAAAAAAATTTCAAAATTCTTTTTTGTTTTTGAAATAAAGGATTATGCAATTTTGAATACATTCGTACTCAAATCGTTGCATGATTCAAAATACTTTCTAAAATTTCGAGAAAAAACTGAAGAAAAAAGGGAGATAAGAGTATTTGGTATCATTAGTTGTTCCCATTCTAAATATCTTAAGCACAAACCGTTTTCACATTTTTGAAGTCGGTGATTGTGGAAATATTCTAAATTTCTAGAATTTTGAAAAATTCGTCACAGGGTGTTCCAAATGTTGGGTCAAAAATTGGGATCAAGATTGGCTCATAACTTTCGTTTTTCAAATAAGAACCCTATTTTTATGATTGCGTATGATTCTGCGAAAAAAAATTATGATAATGTTTCAACATGTTGATGCTCCTAAAATTAATAATTCTTGAGTTAGTCAGGATTTTCTGATTTTATGTCGTACGTAGCATCAAATTCATTAAATCTGTTTCATATCAACAATGATAAATGAATTCAGAAAAGAGGTGTGTCACTAGTGAGTTATTGGAATCATTCATCTTCTATGACCAAGGTCATTGTTGATATGAGACAGATCCTATGAATGTGACACTACGTATGACCTGAAATCCTGGATAACTCAAGAATTATTGATTTTAGAAGCATCAACATGTTGGAACATTATCATCATTTTTCTTCTCAGAATCCAACGCAATCATAAAAAATAGCGTTCTTATTTGAAAAACGAAAGTTATGGGCCAATCTTGATCTGAATTTTTGACCCAACATTTGGAACACCCTGTGACGAGTTTTTCAAAATTTTGAAAATGTATAATATTTTCACAGTCTCTGACCTCAAAAATGTGAAAATGGTTTTTGCTTAAGATATCTAGATTAGGAATAGCAAACATAATACCGAATAGTCTTATCTCCCGTTTTTCTTCAGGTTTTTCTCTATATGTTGAAAAGTATTATGACGAATGCAACGATTTGAATACGAATGTATTTACAATTGAATATTCTATCGAATTCGGAACCAAAAAAAGGAAAAAATTTTTTTTAATTTTTTCTCATTCCCTGTATAACTGAAAGTGGTCAGACTGCAAGAATATTTTAGGTCGGTAGATAATGTCAAACAATATCACCATCTCAATTTTCAGATTTCAAATAGGTAAAGTTCTCCAGAAACGCCTAATAGGCCGTCGAACTTGGTACACCCTGTATATAGGGATATAGGGAACTCTTGAAAAACTCCACTTATTTTTTCCTTACAAATTTATATTCGAAAGTTTGGCTATTTTCGAATTCTAATTTTGGGACTCTCAGTTTACCTTCCAGTATATCAAAACTTCATGTTCTTTTCAAACTGATGTTGAATATCTTTTCGGTAACCCATTTCAAAAATCAGATCTGAGATAATGTATTTCACTCTCATTGGCTCTTCAGTGATCCTACAAGCCTCAATTCATAATTTTATAAGCTCGATTGATTCAGAATAAACCTTTATCCTGATTTCAACAGCCCCTACCCGATCCAATTGTATTTCTAAACTTTCTGTATATATTCATCGAACCCATACCTTAATAACTGAAACTACAATCCATTAATAAAAAAAAAACAATTCTGATACGATTATAAATCAAAAAGAAGCAATTTATACTTCAAATGAACTAAAATAATATCAGGGCCTCACCGTAGCGCGGGATCTGCGGCGGTGTACGTTACGCCACTGGCTATAAGGTAAAACGCAAAATGAACACAATCGTCAACAATGCCTCCTCTACGCAAGGATACTTGAATTGATAGAAATTTGGAAAATTCAATGAAGTGTGCATAGTATAAAGGTATCCAGTTCAACTTTATGACTCGTTATTTCGGAAATGATGGTTTCCATACAAAAGACAGATATATGGTGTCGGGGATTTTCATTTGAAATATTTTGAGACAAACAAACTCATGCTACATTATGATTGTGTTACTTCAACGGTTGAGGTATCTCACGCCTAAATAGTTTTCAGATTGCAGCAATTTATCATTGTATTATGGTCAAATATCACAAAATCTTAATAAATTGCAGCCCATGTGTTATCCTAATAGATGAGCTATATAAATGTGAAGTTTTATTTGAATTCGTTGGGTAGTTTTTTCTGAAAGAGTAACAAATATCTATAACCACATCCTCACAAACAAAAATGATATGATATTAGTAAGATTACACCATCACTCGATTCAAATACTGTTGATTGAAGTAGAATTTAATGATTCCAAACTTGTTCTCATTTTTTTTGTGCGGTTGTTTTCATTCTGATTATATCTCAATTAAAAAATCTCATAATCGGTATGAAATCGACTGGATAAATCATTTCAATTTTCTTTTTAACTATCCCATATCAGAGAGACGTGGGTGCAATTTTTCACAGATGCTATGAATTAATGATCAAAGTCAACAGCGGCAAACCTACACATTAAATTATCATAATTAATTCAACTGATGCCAGGAACTTGTTTACATTATTATGCCATATCAGATCAGGTCGAATGCATTTCTCAAGAGAAAACTTTTATTCATCTATTTGATTTCCTAATTGCGTGAAGAGATTCTGTTTGAATAATTTAGTTCAATTTGCGAATGTATATGGATTAGAAACAAACAAAGTTTTCAAACAGAAAAGTTTCTCATTCAAAAAGAGTCTTTATTTTCATGAACCCAACCATTTTTGGTGGTCCTTCGAGCCGGATGAGAAAATCACCAAAATAATTAATGAAGCAGGTAGTATGTATAATTATTTCTCATTTTTTAGAGTGTTCAGGAATTGATAAAGAGAACCGTTTTTGAGATAAATCCTCTCTGTCCTTATTCATTCTGAAAAATTAACAATAGATTCTTGAGGTCAAAATAAATACTTTTTTCGTGTACCATTTATCTCGATTCGGCCTTGAGGAAAAGATATATCCATTTTATATTCCTACAATGATCAGTGCCACCCCTGAAAACATGCCATTCAAGTTTTTCTGAGCATTAGATCTACCAACTAAATCTTCGAAAAAATGTGGCAGAAATTCAATTCTGTACAGGGTGGGCAAAATTAGTTATATTTGTACTACAACTTTTTAACCCAACGAGATAGAGGAAAATGAATGTATCGTTACGGTGGTCTTTTTTGAAGAAACTGATAATGCCATCAACTGCATTCCTCTATCTTTTTTTGTTTTCGAGTTATAGGCCAAAATTGAAATTTTAAACATTTCGGAGTCTAAATCACAATGTTTTTAAGTGGATACTTAGTTGGTAAATCTTTTACTGTTTGTATCCTAAATGGGAAATAAATTCCTTCGTCAGACAATCACTAGTTTTCATACAACTTCGTAGAATCGTGACAATGTGTTAATTTTTTTATTGATATTTGTCAATATATGATAAACATAGATCCAAATTTATTTTTCATATATGTGATGTTTTTTGAATGTCAATTGCCGATTTCTGAATTACAATTGGAAATGGTGTTGATATCGTTATTTTATTTCAAAATTCTCTGAAACCAGTTCTTTTTTCAATAAATCCATCCAAATTCGATCTATTCCTACTAAACAATTGGCGAGATTATTAGCCTCATCCAACAAAATACAAGCTGACTCCTTGATATTTCTTTTATAATTATCAGGTTCCGTCATTAGAATTTTTGTGCCATTCCAATCCATCATGTGATTGCCGGTATATGATCTACTATCTGATACGATCTAACAATATCTCTATTTTTTATGTTATTCTTATGTTCACGTTTTCTAATTTCTAATAGTCTTGATGTTTCTCCTGTATGAGATTTTCCACAAATACAGGGGATATTGTAAATACAATTTCTTGATTTTTGGTTCTCATTCAAAGGTTTAGTTTTTGTTAATGAAGATCATAAATCATTTTTTGTTTTGAAAAGAGTTCTTATGTTGAATTTAGAACCAACTCTTTTAATTCTTTCTGAAAGTCCATGAACATAAGGTTCTTCATTGTTATTATCATTTTGACGCAAAATTGTTCTCTCTAAATTTGAAATAAATTTTTCTATGAAATTAGTTGGATATTGATTATCATCAAGAATATCTTTAATGAAATTTATTTCGTCATTTCGTATTTCAGTTGTCGATGAAATTAATTGCGCTCTATCATGAAGTGTTTTTATAATACCTCTTTTAACACTCATATGATGATTAGAATAAAAATTTAGATATCGATTTGTGTGGTATGTCTTTTTTCTGAACTCACTTGTTTCAAAATGATTTGGAAATTTTCTTATCGAAACATCTAAGAGGAAAGTACATTATTTGGTTCCAACTCCATTGTGAATTTTATTGTAGGTTCCTTATTATTGAAAAATTTCATCAATTCTTTTTAAAAAAAGGCATAATTCTCTTAAACTCATGCATTTTGCAGGATGTGCAATTATAGAGAGGATTATAGAAAAGCATATCAGGGTGTGTATTCATCTTTCATTGCTTAATGTAGTTGATAGTTGATAGTTTAAAAGGGGTTACAGTCCACTGCGACCTTATGGTCCATTATGCCCCCTGACAAAGCTTTACAGCTCGCCTTCCAGTCCCAGAGATCTTATGAAATCCAATATCTCGGAAGGATTCAGTGAGGCTAATTCCTCACTCCTATAGGTCTCTTGACCCAAGCATTGTTTCCTTTGGCTTACAATGCCAAAGCATTCTCTGACTAGGCGAATAGGAGTTTCTTCCTCCTCCCACAGAATCTACACTCATCAGGGTCCGATACGCCCATTCTCAGCAAGTGCTTTCTGAGGCGACAATGCCCTGTAAGAAAGCCAGTGAGGAGTTGTAATTGGTTCTTACTGAGATCCAAATATCTTTTGGATCTTGCAGTTTCAAAATTCCGAAGGAACTTTTTGGAGTGATCCAACTCTGAGAGATTCTGCCAGAGTGTTTCTCCTTCAGTTTTCTCCTTCTCCAGAAACTCTTTCTTATAGGTACATTTTCCTATACCACAGAAAGGTTCCGGGCCAGTGAATGGTTTCCGAGCACCCTGTCTGGCAAGTTTGTTGGCCTCTTCGTTACCTGTGATTCCCGAATGACCAGGAACCTAGATCAAAGAGACCTTATTTTTCTTGCCTACCCCATTGAGTTTGATCCGGCATTTCCATGTCGACTTTGAGTTGATGACATAGGAGTTCAGTGCTTTAATAGCAGCTTGACTATCTGAGTGAATATCTATATCGCAATTCTGATAGTTTCTCTCTAGATTAATGTCTAGACATCTTTCGATTGCTAATATTTCTGCTTGCAGAACACTCACACAGGAGCCTAACGATAGGGCACACTTGGCTTTGGCCCCGTGAACCCCAGCGCCAGTTCCCGTGTTGCTTTTAGAACCATCTGTATACTATTTAACAGTATTTTCTTTGAAATTCTGGTCGGTGTATTTCTGCTGCCATTCCTTTTTTTTGCGTAGCATCGTACTGAAGTTTTTCTCAGTACTTTCTTCACCATTACATCACTAGGAAGGTTCGCAGATGAGATGTAGTTACTCAGAGAGCACCAGACTCTCTCACACCTAATTCTCTCATTACCTGCGCCTTCTCTAGATATTCTGAATATGGCTTCATCGGCCATCCTGTCAATCACTAGATGTAGGGGTGTGAGATCTGTTATGATCTCAAGTGCTTTGGTTGGGTACGTTCTCATGTCCCCCGTGATGCACACACAGGCAAGCCGTTGTGCCTTATCGAGCATTTTCCTCGTACTTGTCTGACTTGCTTTAGCAAACCAGACTACTGCCCCATATGTGATTACAGGTCTCACAATCATGACGTACATATATCGCAGTATTTTTGGGTTACAACCCAATTCAGTGCTTAATGTATGTAAAAGCACCTATTGATGAGTATAGAACTAATGATGAAATTCATGATCATAATACCAGACAGAAGAATCATTTGTGTACTGATTTCCACAGAATAAAAAGGGGTTGAGTGCGGTGTTACTTATTATGGAACCAAGCTCTTCAACAAGCTGCCTCCTACGGTGAAGATGCTATCATTGAAACCATTTAAACTCTGCTTGGAAAAATTTTTGTTGAAGGAATGTTTTTATTGTTTGGAAGAATATTTTTCCACTTTGTAATGAATATATTTTGATTTCAATTATCTTTATTCTTGTGTTGAAGTATGTGAGCATTTGTGTATTAACTTGAATAAACTATTATTATTATTATTATTATTATTATCCATAAATATATTATAACATATTAAAATCGCAGTCAATTCGTGTGGGTTCCTTTCATCGTCCGAATTTCAACAGTGCAATTTCTCCCGCTTGTATATTTCGCAATTACATCTTTAGAAACGATTGAACAAATTACTACCTCGTAAGCTACATTACACGACATAATTGAGAAGATGCTGGAGATGAAAACTGATCTCCTCACGGTGTTCGATTAACACAATACTATCGAACTTCAACGCCCCCTAAGCACGAAAAGTAAGCAGATATTATCTTCAATCGTCCGATTTTCTAGAGTTGGCAATAGTGCGGCAATGCGAGGAATGGGTTCCCACAATGTCGTTGGAGGTCTTCTGTAAGAAATAAATGACATCAATTCATGTCCCTTCGAACAAAACAAGCGATTATAATTACGGATGTCAGACAGGTGGTATTGTGGGAGATCCTCGGGTTCAAGAAGCGTTCTCGGCTATGCTTATTGTATTGTTACACATGAGTGTCCGCTTTTCTCATTCGAGTTCATGAATCTCTGCCGTCTTCTCCGTTGTCTATGGTACCGTTAGCTGTGTGAATTGTAGTTGAGGCATTATCAGGTACTGCCCCGAGGAAATCGCACTGTTTAGTATTTTGTTTTTTATCGGTGCTGAAATGATGTGAATGGTGACTTTCTTGAATTTGATTCTGTCTTTCGGAAAAAATAATAATTCATATACCGTTGATTCGGGTTACTTTGGGACGATTTTGAAATTTAACTTTTTTTATTTCAAATCATCTTCTTCGTCATTTTCATCTGAAAAAAAGGGTTCGAACATGTTGAATAGTTCAGTCTCTCGAATCGTATTTATTCCATGGTTTAGAATTCTGATTTAAATTAAAAAAAAATAAAATATACTTGTAACAAGTCACCGACCGATTTGGGTGTCTTGGGACACAAGTTAAAATCAATTGATTCCTCAATTCTCAAAGGAAAGAGGTATGGTTCAAGGAAAATATACTTTCTCATTATACAGGCTGTCCCACCGGGAGTGCCCATTAGAAGTTTATGGAGAAATAATTATTCGCCCAATTCAAAATTTTGTGTAAAGATTTAAGCCAAGAAGACCTTTATTTATGATATTTTAGCTGACCCGGCAGACTTTGTACTGCCTAAATCGATAAAATATTAAAAACAGTTCCCTCTTTACCTCTTAAATGAAGAGATTTATTTTGACGTATGAATAACAATGTACAGGGTGGGCATATTTCGATGTTTTAGCACTACAACTTTTGAACCAGAGGAGATAGACAAAATCTGATACCCTATTCTCGATCTCTTTTTCGGAGAAACTGACAGGAGTAGTATTCATTTTTGGCTACCTTCTTTTGTTTTCGAGTTATAAGCGAAAATTGGAAAAATGGTGATATCGAAAAAAATTTATATCTCCGCCAATACTGATGATAGAGCTCTGAAATTAAAACATTATACAGGCACCTTTCTACGTAGAATCCAGTGGCATGCTCGCCTTTTTTGCAGCATTTTTAATTACGAAGCTATGAAACAAAGTTATGTTTTTTTGAAGAAGAACACTAGATTTCTTTGCCATTTTCTGACAGCTTAATTTTTTCTGATTTCAAAAATATATAACATCGTATGGTTCGTATCAATAAATCAATATGAGTATAGAAATTGGTCAAGAACCTATATTCATCTGAGTCTCAATACTTTCTATGGTTTCAATTGTCGATAAGCACGAAAAATTTAGTATCGTATAATTACCACGATTTCTTTCTAGTAGTCTTTTCATTTCTATGCTCTTGTTATAGGAAGCTACATTTTTCTGTGCTCATCAACAGTTGAAACCATAGAAAGTATAGAGACTCACATGAAAATAGGTTTTTGACCAATTTCTATACTCATACTGATACAAACTTCACGATGTTATATATTTTTGAAATGAGAAAAAATCAAGCTTTCAGAAAATGTCACAGAAATATAGTGTTTCCATTTAAAAAAACAAAACTTTGGGTCATAGCTTCGTAATTGAAAATGCCACTGGATTCTACGTAAAAAAGTGCCTGTATAATGTTTTAATTTCAGAGCTCTATAATCAGTATTATCGGAGATATAAATTTTTTTCCATATCGCCATTTTTCCAATTTTCGCTTATAACTCGAAAACAAAAGAAGGTAGCCAAAAATGAATAAAATTCTTGTTAGTTTCTCCGAAAAAGAAATCGAGAATGGGGTATCAGATTTTGTCCATCTCCTCTGGTTCAAAAGTTGTAGTGCTAAAACATCGAAATATGCCCACCCTGTACATACTTATTTGAATGCCATTAAATTTTCTTCTTTTTTGTATATTCCTACTTAAAATATTTCCTTCTTAAAAAAAAAATAATGGTTAGTACAACTTTATTCATCTCTAAGGCGGAACAAAGTTCGCCGGGTCAGCTAGCTTATCTAATTGCCAATTGCCACAATTGGTCCCACCACCAGATCCTTTACGCTCTTTAGTTTCTGGTATAGGAAATGAATCTAAATACTTATTGGCCAACATTTCACCATAAAATGGTAAAATTCAATGAACTATCTAGAGAATTAAAGGATGCAGAGAACTTTAATACCTTCAAAATACTTTTAATCAAATATATGAAAGAATAAAATGTATATAATTCTATGTAAAAATAACTAATGCTAATAAAGATTATTATTATTATAATAGTTTATTTTAATATTAAAGTTGCTTTTTTATTCATCGATTGAGGCAGTACGAAGTCAGCCGGGTCAGCTAGGTTCACAAAATATGTCCACACAATACTGATGCAACAATCGACGAAATCTCAGCAAATAGTTATCAGCATTTTGACGAACCATTAAACGAAATGAATAATAATTCATCGAGCTCCTTTTCTTGGTGGTTTCTTGGCCTAAAATCAAATAATTCAAATTTGTATTAAGTAGACATTTAAAATTTTAATAAAGGTACTCATCATTCAATGGATTTATTATCTTGATATTGAAGTAATATCCATCATCACCTCTCCAAAACATTAGCGGGTATTGTAGAGCATCGTATGAATGGTGTGTTTCATATATTCGTTGCAATTCTCCAGTATTGCGACGCGTAAGAACAATATCAGGCGTTTTCAAGTTTTCACCTACAATCACAATTGCCACTTCGTCTATTGTAGGGGCGTTGAATTGGCGTCTTGTGCTCCAACAGGCCATTTATCTGCTCTAATCACAACCTTGTGATCGTCACTTGGCATACGTCCCAAAGCAGTTTCAAACGTTCGAACCAATGCATGATGTTCATAAAGTAGTTGCTGCAGATCCTGAAGAATTATTCTTCTCACATCTGCATTAATTGATTGACGTTGATCATCCATATTGCCTATATGAAGTAAATTTGGAGGAATTTTTGATGTGCATCTTCAAGTGGTTGTAATTCAATGGTGAATCTGGCCTTGAATCTAAATAGCAGAAAGAAAAGACAAAATAGGTGATTTGAAATCATTAATGTTAATATTATATGTTGGATTGAATCCACGTCCTTTAATTATATCTGCTCCAAATGAAGTCATTTGCAAACACCCATTTGTATTTTTGTGTGTTCGATAGAAAATGTCAGTGTCTTGATTTGGACGTTTTGGCAACTCAAAATACACAGTTATCGTTTACTGCCATCTAATGGCAATAATAATAATTATTAATAACACATGAACACACATGCGTTAATATTATTAGAAAATGTACCGTAGCGACACCTATTGGCGTTATTCGCAAGAAAGAAAATTATTTGCTATTTTTTTTCCATTTCATCAAATTTTTCAGAGTTTAAATGTATTTTAAGTTAACCCCGCCGTAGAAGAATCCAACAAAAAATCTTTCATAACAAACAGTTCATCCAATCTTGAGTTATAAATGGTGTAACCAACAAAATGGCCGACTAAGTTTTATATATTAGGATTCTTAAACATCAATGACTTCCGCTTTTACCGGAAGGGGTATCAACTTTCTTATTTCAAATGGAACACCCTATATAATACGACTTTTTCGGATAGATTTTTGAATGCTGTATTCATTTTATGTGAAACGATATTCATAAAAACAAAATGTGAATAATAATGTAATATGAAATATACATTAAATGAAACAAACTATAAATTTCAAAAATAGCAACTGAAATATTATTCGAAATTACACAAAACAAATTTATTATCAAAATTAATAAACTATTAAATAAAAAAGACATACAAAAATTATTACTTCTGAAAACAAAATACTGAATCGTTATACCACAAGTAGGCAATTTCATTCTGAACTAAAAACTAGCTTTCTGTTCGTCTTATGAAATTCAATAGGATTACACAGTTCGGTTCGCTATATTTTTCTTGAATTGTTTTTCTATCAGTACACGAGGAATGAGTCTGCATTGATGTATAGTTTAATTTATTTTTGGGTATTTGATTTCCTTTGGAAAAATCTCAGAAAATCCATATTTTCCAAAGGTGAATTCATCATAGAAATATATGAATAATATATATACATAATTAAAATTGACTCTCAACAAAAAAAACAGTCTTTCGGGACTGCCGATAGAAGTTGAAATCTGAACAACTTGTAAATTGTATCCGTTGAACTATTCTAATATCATTTTCCAATTAATGTGGTTCTAAAATCAAGGATCGAGGAAGTTCAAATAGGTCATTAATACAAAAATTATTCGGAAAAAATAATCTTCGAGAACGATGCTCTACGATACAATTCAGGGGTTATTTTGTTTTCACTTCTATCCGCAGATCCCAAAGACTGCCACGTTTTGTTTTTTCTTCACTTCTTGTCAGTAATCTACAATGTAATAGTTGAAACTTCATATTGATAAGTTAGCTTTATGGCCGCGATATTTCAATATTTGTAGCTACTCAAATTGAGACAATCAAAACAAATTCAGAAATAGTGTTACATTGAAAGCAAAAAGAAGGATGAAATAAATTATAGAACCAACCCTCAATAACACAATTTGGAGTCAGAGACCCTAAAAACTAAGAACACGATCTTACTACACTCTCAACGTGGTTTCGAATTCGAATACTTCTTTCTCTAGAATGAGAATACTAATAAAAGGATTCTACATTTCTCCCTTCTTGAAAAAAAATATCCTGATTGCAGAGTGGACAATAATTATTGAAATGTGAGAGCAGTCCCACTTGTCGAATGAGGAATCACCCATTAATGAAGCCGCCTAAAAAAAACAGATCATGAAACGAACATCTGGTAGCAATTGAATAGAATGCCGATAAGCATGAGGTAATTTATGAATTCATTCGTATCGGGTAAATAAAAAAATGGAATTCATCGTCTTTGAAAAATTTCCATGATTTTTGTTCACCAAAAAGGGAGTTATCAATTCGATATGGGGATCATGTGCATACCATGAATTATAAGATAACGTTCCTTCCATTTGATGGGGTTGTCCTTGCAGGGTACTAATGTTTAGGCTATCCTTTGTTTCTTTAGTTTTTTTCCGACATAGAATCAAATTATTGCATTGTCACAATTGCCTATCCACTACACATTTCATGAATTGTCGATAATACTTGATGAACATCGCTTGAAATAGCTTCAGCAGAAGTTACTAGTGGGGAAAATCTATGGAAGTAAGTAATTGGTGAGAAACCGCACACACCCAAACCTCGAATCAAATCCGTAAAAAGTTTGTTCGTCCTTGTTCGGATTCCATAATTACATCAGTGAAAATATCTCACGACGGTCGTGGTTCAAGCTAACACAATCGTGAACTATAGCCTGCTTAGAGAGCAAATTTATGTTATGTCAATGAACGATGTATCCTTCATCAATTATAATAAACCTAAAGATTGCTTTATGCTCGTTTCATTGCAATTCTCGGTGCCAGACCCAGAAGTTTCTATTTTTAATGTGTCATTACCGGGTATCTGATTGATCTCAATGAGACTTCAAGATTTCAATTTATTACGGTGAAAATAAGTCGCAAGAGAGACATTCACTTACAGAGGATACTTAACTTGATTTTATTTTCTGTTACGCGTCTACAAACGAGGTGTTGAAGACATAACAGTAAAATCGAACTGTATTCAGATTTCAATTTGCAATTGCAAGGAACTTTCATAGTTTGAAACCTTTCAAGTGAGAATGTGAATGAATGAGTTTTTTTCTAATCTGAGGGCATGGTGGTGCCTCTATTTCGTCGTATGTTTGAACCCTCATAACTTGAGTTTGGACTTAACCAGATGAACAAAACTTTCAGAATATTATGTCAGTAGTAGACTCATGAAATATAAGAAGTTTTAATTTCATAGCTTCTATACTCAACATTTTATGGATATTTAAAAACGCCCGAATTTGTCACAGACCGTCTGATGATCATAAGAACTGTTAGGGTACTTCCTGAAGTAATATAAGTTGAAATTTGGTATGTGATGCAGAATCAGTACACAAACAACGGGAAAAATTCCTACACCTGAAACTTTCACCCCCAACCCTGAGAACCAGGGGATGTATGAGTTTATAAGAGACTTCCTCGAATTTTCATGTTAGTGGTCTCTAAAAATGATAAATAGGGAGGACTGCTTATTATGAATGTTAATTTGGTGTTGATTCTGAACATGGATTGTGAATTAGTTTCACAGTATATCTCGAAATAAATATATTTCTTTTGGTTATTATTGAAAAAAAAAATGAAAAAAATAAAATGATTTCGTCATGAGTATCGTAAAAAAAAGTTAAATACAACCAAAAGAATGTACCTGAAAACTAGACGTGACCGCATTCCTCTCATTGTCTAAAAGTTATCAGATCTCTTGTAGAGCCAAGCTACTAACTCTACACTCTTTAACGTTACAAGTCCTAACATCACAAACTGTAAACCTCAGTCAAAATATGCGACTTGTCTGTTTTGTTACCTACTATAAGAACTATTGTATAACATAAAAGTTATAATTTTTCACCATACGATCACGTGGCGTTAGAGAAACGGCCAACTCACTTATTTTGACCAAGTTGTGATTAGAATTTGATTCACCTCCACCAAAGGTTCATTGAATAAATTCCCTGAGCTGCCCACGGTACTTGCTGAGCGAAATTCTGTGCTATAGAATTTTTCCGATTTATTCAAAGCCACCACGTAGTAAAAAACAGTTTTTTTGGAAACTTTTCGACTTATTTGGTAAAAAAAGATTTGAAAGGATAAGGTTAAGTTTGAGTATCAAAAATCTTGTTTCCTTAATTGTTTCAAAATTTCAATCATTCGGTCCGAAAAAACCGCTGAACCGATCGATCTACTGATTAGGGGGACTTTGAGGAACATCAGGCTATAAAATTTTCTCATAACCTAAGATTTCTCCCCAATATTGACGAAGATACAGTCCATTAACCAAAAAATGGCACAATGGCTTTTTTTGCTCTTTTTTCACGTTAACGTTACAGGTGAATTTTTTTTAATTGAACATTACAGATTTTTGTAGGAGATTTCCTGGGGAATAAAAAACTTCCTGTTGGCTTGCTAGGCGATTAGTAGTTCCGGAGATATCATTATTTGAGTGAAAAAGGATACTTTTGGATTCAAAATTGGATATCTCGAAGACAAAAAGTCACATCCGAGGGTCGTGAGAAGCAAATTAGAGCTGAATAAACATGCTATGCGACTTTTGAATCGGTCTAGCTCGAAAAAAATTTGCCAAGCACATATAGCAAATGAAAATGTGAAAAATTGTTGAAATTTTTAAAATTTTTTATTCGTGCTTTATCCTAGGACTGCATGGGTACCGGTGTTCCGAAATACTTTCAAGCAATAATTTAAAAAACTAGAGTCTTCAAGCTTTAAAAGTTGATGTTGTTATTTCCTATATGACCATTCTTCAATTAAATACATCCTGTTGAAAATCATCAAGAAATTCAGAAAACTTTTCTGTTCCTTTAATTTTTGCGAGAAGTATACTGCTCCACAAGAGTTAGGGATATCGTATTCAATCGTTTTGAAAAGTATATAACCTTCGAGAAAATCGCTGTGAAATCACTTAAAACTCAATAACAACTTGAATCGATCCAATGAAAATCAGTATGAGACATTTCGTCAATTTGGTCGCCTTTTGCCTGAAGTTTGATCCTTTGCAAGTGCTTCATGAATGTTCTTATTTTGAAATGAAATGGAGTCAGTTTATTAAGGCTTCCATTTGAAACGAGTTTACTGAAAATGCCAAGATTTAAATCAACAAACGCTGAGGCTAATAGGGCGATCGGAATGCTACAAGATGGCCTAACTCAGGTTGTTGTAGAGGAAAGGCTCCAAGCTAAAGTGTGATATCTCGACTTTGCATTAGGTTCACGGAGACAGGTTCCGTATTGGAAAGACCAAGGCTTGGTGGGCGACGAAAAACAACACCTGCTTAGGATCGTTTCATCACCGTTTCGGCGAGAAGAAAGACTACATCTACGTGTAGAATGCTACGGAATACTCTTCAAAATGCAGAAGGGGTCCAAGTCCCCATCGAAACCATGAGACGACGTTTGAGAGAGGTGAATCTAGGTTCTAGACGTCCATTAAGAAAAGTTCCATTAACACGTGACCATAATCTTCAAAGACTGGAATGGGCAAGGCAACATATCAATTGGAACGATCAATGGCGTAGTGTCCTTTTCACTAATGAATCGAGATATGGACGATTTTCAAATTCTCGAAAAATAAGGGTAGGAACAATCCCAAGCTCACCCCGTAATCGTCGCTATGTTCAAGAAGTCCATCCATTCCGAGGGGATAGTGTTATGGTATGGGCCGGGATATGTTTCAACCGGCGCACAGATCTACATATTTGTCCTGGAAATATGACCGCCTTAACTATAGGGAGCATTTCCTTGACAATGTTTTTCCAAATTTTCACCCTGCTACTGGTGAAACTTCACAATTTCTAGACGAAAACGCTAGACCGCACCGTGCAGCCATAGTTGAGAATGCGCGCGAGGAGCTTGGTATTCAACGTTTACCAATTCCTCCGCACTCACCAGATTTGAATTGCATAGAACATTTATGGGATATGCTCCAAAGAAGATTAGATTACTATTAACCCACCCCAGAATCCTTAAATGATCTGAGAGAGCTTCTGCCCTGTTTATGGAACCAAATTCCTCAAGAAATGTTCAATAACCTCGTGAGTAGTATGCAAAGGAGATGTTAAGTTGTTATTGATGCCCGTGGAGGCCATTTATTGTTTGGTAGTCTTAAAACGCTTGAATTCTCTGGGAATAAAATTTCGTTATTTTACTCGATTTTTCTTAATCACCCTGTATACTCTGCAGACTTACAGGCTAATATTAATTTTATTTCCTGCAGCTTGAAATCATATTAACATGAATTTTCATCATAAAATCTCATTTAAACTTTTTTTTTTTGCAATTTGAGTCAATATCCCTAAATCATGTGGAGCAGTTTATACACCGCGCAAAAAGATTAACGCATATTCTGAAAATCTCAATTTTAACTCTACATTGACTTTATAACTATATAACGTTTTGAATGAAATGAGACACATTAAATGGAAGAAAAATTCAGGATTTCACCGAATCTTATGTCAAAGAAGAGAAATGCACAATTTTCAAAATACTGAAATGCTGATAAAGGATTTAATACTTGGTATTTCCACCCCTTGCATTAATTACAGCTCGGCAACGACGGTTCATACTCAAAATGAGTGATCTTAAAATGTTCTAATCTAATCCTTCCCAGATTTCTCCGAGTTGGATTCCTAAGTCATTAAGAGTAGCTGGATGATTTTCTGAACTTCCTAGCCTTCTATTGAGGTTGTCCCAAACCTGCTCAATCGGATTGAGATCTGGACTTCTTGCTGGCCATTCCATTCGAGAGACTTCAATCTTTTCAAAGTCTCCTGATGGGGTCTGGCATTATCATCCATAAAAATGAAATTTTCACCAATGTATGGGGCAAATGGCAATACATGCTCTTCAAGAATGTTCCTTATATACTTATCAGCATTTATAGGTCCATTATCAACCACCACTAGGTCTGTGCGAGCAGTCAAAGATATTCCACCCCATACCATAATCGATCCTCCCCCGAAATCAGTAGTGTTCAGGAAATTGCACTGAGCATATCTTTCATGTGGACATCTGTATACAAGGGAACGTCGATCATAATGGTAGAGGCAGAATGTAGACTCATCTGTGAAGAGAACTCTTTCTCAATTGGCCTCTTCCCAATGGATATGCTCTCTCGCAAAATCCAAACGCGCCCTTCGATGGGCTGGGTTAAAAGCTGGGCCTCTTGCCGCGATTTCTTATTGAGGCGATTTCTTATTGTCTGAGTGCTAATTTGCACCCCATGAGTTTGCTCAAGCTGATTTTGAAGGAGGCGAGCGGTTGCAAAACGTTTTCTCAACGAAGAAACTCTCAAGAAACGTTCTTGAGTGGCAGTTGTTACCCGTGGTCAACCCTGTCCTGGTCTTCGGACATTAATACCTGTCTCCCTGAATCGCTGCAACATTCTGGACACACTTGTATGGGAAACTTCAAACCTTTCTGCAATTCTTGTGTATGTCCACCCTTCTTCTCGCAAAACTACCGCTTGGGCACATTCTTCTTGGGTCAATAGAAAAACTATTGATCTCTAGATTTGATCGAGAACAACTGATTTTTGAATGGAGCAAATACATTCAAAATCTGATAATATCATCTTTTTTTATTTCTACTGGGAAAAACCATCTGCATTGAAGAAAAACGTTGAAAGTGGATAACATATGCATGCATAATTCTGATAAAAATAATTATCATTGAGAACACCTTCAGTTATAGAATAAATTTGAGATTTCCATAGTGTTCCTTAATTTTTTTGCGCAGTGCATCAAAAGCTAGCCTCGTATCTGAATGTTTCCCAGACTCCGTCTCGACGTTACTTCCCGAAATACTTAACTCGCAACTTTTCCAAAACACCCAGAAGAAACCAGTCGTCGTTATCTTAACGTATACACCTTGCTTCCGACGTTTTCTCGAATCAGAACGCCATCAAATAAGTCACACTGATCTACTGCACTTCTCGAACTCGATGAGAACCTCTCGGAGCATCTCGCCGAATCGATAATCGAGTCTAGTCCTGAAATTTACAAGTTTTGGCGGTTCGCCAGCAGGCGTGCAGCGGTGCGATCCCCGACTACGCCGCGAATGCAGCAAAGCACCCCGATCCGCGCTGGGGAACGCCACGGGAATCCGGGCTTTGCCGCGGTCGGTTTTTGTGAAAGCGAAAGCTGAACGACGGACGGTCGGAAATTCCGATGTGATCTCCGTTTCGAGGTGACGAGCACTGAATGAGATTCCTCGGGCTGCATTACCGGATCCGGAATTCTTTATTCGTGAGTATGATATTGCTTATTGGGGACTAGATTTAATATGAAGTGGACGGAGGATTTTTAATTTGAAAATTGACGATTGGTAAAATGTTTTTAGATTGATATAATAGGGCAGGTACTTGTACCTCGCGAATTTTTTTTTCAAACATTTGCAGGGTGATTCCGGAGGAGACCGTCAGATTTTAGATGAAGTTTACACTGTTTGGTTTATGGTTGGGAGCCTCAATTGAGAGTATACCCTGTGGTTTGTAGGATCCGACCGATTTTTTTTATTCATAATTTTTGTATATGGCTTGATACATTTTTACGAAATTCTCTGTGTAGAACAATATGCTTGTGTACAGGGTGATTCATTTATCTTGGTAACCCCAATTTTCTCAAAAACGCGCCCGAATATTTTTTCATTCTGTGAATGGCGTTTTGAACAAGTCAATGTCGACTAGAGATGCGCATAAAAATCTGCGGAATAAATAAAGACGCCAGGCGTCGCGGCGCTATCAAAAATTTTTTCTCCAGGGACATACCATTTTTATCATGTCATTCGAAAGATAATTTTATTTTGAACTTTTTTTTCGAATACAATTTTTGTCCATTTCTTACCGTCAGCGATCTGCAGCGTGTTTTATGTTGATTCTATTCCATTTATTTTTTTTTTTTCTGTATTGTGGTAGTATGCCTTGATTTGGAGACATAGATATGATTTTGTGCCTTGAATTCAAGAAGGCTAGTTTTCTAAACAATCTGCCTCTTTAAATAAGATCAAATATGTGGATACAGCAAGATGGGGCTCCATGTCACAACGCTGCCATTGTGAAGAGATATTGAGATTGAGAATTCGAAAATGAATGGACCCATATATTTTGACCAAAGTGACTTATTATGAAATACGGAGATGATATAACTTGTGTATGGACCATAATAATATTATTTTATTCTTTAAATATTTATATCTCATAGCAATAAACATTTTATTTAATAACCAACGAAACATTTCGAATCATATGTTCTATATACCGGACATTATGATCCATACATAAGTTATATCATTCTCCTATTTCATTATAAGTTACTTCGGTCAAAATATAAGGGTCTACTTGGGCACATGCGTTTCTTATCTTCATTTTCAAATAGTCCAAGATATTAGAATCAGTTTGGGATACCATATATTCAAGGGGACCCCTCAGAAAGTAATCCATGAGCGTCAGGTCTGGCGATATCTGATGCGTCCATTGGTTTCAATCCATTTTTCTCGAATTCTTGATCTAAATATCTCTTGACAATGGCAGCGTGGTGGCATGAAGCCCCCTCTTGCTGTAGCCACATATTTCATCTTATTTGAAGGAGCACATTGACTGAAAAATTAGCCTCCTTGAATTCAAATCACAAAATCACATCTATGTCTCTAAATAAAGGCATACTACCACAATACAGAAAAAAATAAATGGAATAGAATCAACATAAAACACGCTGCAGATCGCTAACGGTTAAAAATGGATAAAAATTGTATTCGAAAAAAAAATTCAGAATAAAATCATCTTTCGAATGACATGATAAAAAAGGTATATCCCTGGAGAAAAAATTTTTGATAGCGCCGCGACGCCTGGCGTCTTTATTTATTCCGCAGATTTTTATGCGCATCTAAAGTCGACATTGACTTGTTCAAAACGCCATTCACAGAATGAAAAAATATTCGGACGTTTTCGAGAAAATTGGGGTTACCAAGATAAATCAATCACCCTGTACACTGTGTCCCAAATTGGGTGAGACTTCCAGTAGCGCACCCAGGGGGGAGCCAAGGGGCTGCAGCCCCCCCGAGATACATTTAAAATGCATGTTAGATTTTTATGCATGTGCGGAAGAATTCTTATTTAAAAGAAAAATCAACATAAATATGGGTTTTTCCGATTTTTAAAATTTATTAAAGTTAGGTTAGGTATTTAGGAAATTAAATGCAACAATTTGGCGTTAAAATATACAGGGTGTTCCATCTGAAACTTCCACGTTTGTGCTCAATCTCAAAAACAGTAAGTACTGTTTTTTCAACTGACTTTTTTTTCACCTTTATTGAAATTTACAATCTACTATTTTCAAGTATTGGGTAAATATGTTGACATATTAAATGACATGAAGAAGATATCAAACAATATTGATAATTCTGAACAATACTTCAATTAAAGTCAATTGGCCAAGTTATTTGTAGTTCTTGTGTTGAATGGGTTTTGTGCTAGGTTGTCTACGAGGATGTTTTCATGTCCTTCAAGGTTTTCGTGGTATTTACTGGTTCGTTTCTTGATTTCATCATCGATAAATGGTATCATTAACCCTTAACTGGTATGGTTCTTTAAATTTACTTTCACGGTATGGTAGGGTCAATTTTGACCCTGTGTAATTTATCTATCAAGTTGAGAAAAATTTAGTTTTTTCTTTATCAAGAAATTCTCTTTGATTATCAAACAACATAGTGAAATAGTTATTTATGATACAAGTGCAGAAGGCATTCTTACACGAGTTGAAAATTCCAAAACTCGCCACTTCGTGGCTCGTTTTGGAATGAACGAGTGTTAGAATGAGCCTTCTGTACGAATATCATACATTATTTTCTCTAATTCGCTGAATTTTTATCGAAATTAATGAAATATTGTCGTAGATATCGTTTAGTAATTTCTGCTTTGAATAATAATAATTTATATATTTGAGAAAAAACAACTACGAAAATAATGAATTTTAACTTGAATAACGCTTCAGTATAAGTTCCTTCGAAAGTATATGACAGTAAAATATGAAATAACGAAGCCAGGAAAATTCTAACAAACATGCTATATATGCTACTATTTCATTATATTTTTCGGCTAATAACCTTAGCAGTTGATGCCGCCATAAAGTCACATTCATTATATTTTCATATCGATCACAATTTTGAAACAGTGTTCTGACCGAACATTGATTTTTACCAACAACTTTTTTACACATAAATTGAAATGTTTATTATCGTTTTATGGACATAAAAAATACTTAGTTTTAGTTTGGAGTCCAACAAAATCTTCTTCTGGTTCCACTGACTTTTTGACGTTAATGGTATGGCAGGGTCAAAATTGACCTCAAGCCCGCTGTCACGATTTTATGACAGACGCTAACAAAAAAAATTGTAGAGTATATTAGTTATCTATATTATAGTCCAGTAAACGAAGGTCTGAAATCACTTTTTTGCGGAAAGAGCTGCATTTTGGATATAGTGATTGTCATTAGAGTAGGAACTCATGGTCAAAAATGCAGGTGCCCAAATTTTCAGGAACCTTGGAAAATTCGTGAAAATGTCGAAAAAGTTACGTTTTCTCGAAAACTAGAAGGTTTATCGAAAAAAGTTTCAAACAAAAGTTGTAGAGCGGAAAATTTTAGTATACAAGATGGCTTTTCGCATTTTCGTGGGGTTTATATTGAATAATTAGAGATGGATTTTTGTATTGGCATTCTGAGTTGCTAACTTCATTACGTACGAATTGCCGAAGACGCGGCAAGTAGGGAGCAGGTAGTTTTACCATTCCCATTTTATTACGTTCATGTTTGTTAACGAAAATAACAAGGCTCTTCAATACAGCCGTGGATGAGAAATTCATATCCCGGACTTCTCTCGAATTATTTTGAGTGCAAGAGAATATGTTGGAGGAAATAATTATTTTGTAGATGCATTTTGCGTTTTATGTTGTGTGCATTGAATTTGGCTATATCTGATTTATGTGTTTTTTTTTCAATAAAATAGGGATTGAATTTTCTAAAACTCTCTCTCTTCGATCAGCGTTGATCGAACATTTTCTAGAGCTTCCTAATCGAATGCTACCCAGAACTACTGTTGAAAGTAAAATTAATTTAATTGGAAATGTGAAATTAGTGAGACATGTTTGATTTTTCCTCAAATAGAAGAACGACCCCCATTCGGACTGTAGTATGAAAGTATGAAACTTAGCATGGCGATTATAGATTCGCTTTTGCAATCATTGTTATATTTCGTACAATTCGTCGAGAGAAACTCACAACTTTCTTGAGGATTGTTCCCAACTCGAATGATTATTGGTTTGACCATTAAATAACAACATCTAATATTTGAGGAACGACTAGTTTTTCGATCGAAATCGATCAAAAAACTTCGGAGAACTAACTGAGCAATACTCAGAATTGTTTTGGCTTTCAAAAAGTTCTTCGAAGTTTGATATTCACAAGAGTAAATGAACGAGAAGGATTGTTTTTTGTCAAACTTGAAAATATTTTGTCAAAACACATTAAGCACTTTTCTGAAATGATTCTCAAATTAATATTATTAATATTTCAAACTTTAAACATTATAATAGCTGATCAAAGATAATTTTTTTCGGATTATTCCCCATTCGTCTTTTGGTTGTGTAGGTCAGCAGAATAGAACTCAGTTCGATCTCCTATTTAAGCGAAAAATTATGCACTGACTGATTCTATTTCGAAATAGAAGTGTCAATAATGAGTCTCTTCGATCATGCTTAGATTTGAAGGTTTCCCAGTTATCAAAATATCAATTTTAGAGTGAGATTATTGACGAAAATGCATATCGAAATCATGTCACTTTCACATCGTTCTTATACTACTACAAGTAGCATTATAAAATATTCAAATCTAATATGAAGGACTAGGACCCAAACAAAAATAAAAATCCTGTCGAAGAAAATGATAAGGTATATATCACAATAGGTATATCACATTCAATCTGGGTAACGTTGAGTAGCATATTTTTTGTAGTAATGTAGAATGTTATCCGGTGCTACAGGAATAATAACCTTTTCAGTAAATTTAGGAGGAGATTGAATTCCTTCAAATATTAAAATACATTACATTATCAAGGAGTTAAACAACTGAAACTTCTACAACATTAACGATATTCTCACATCGAAATCATTATCCGCCCTTTTTTTAATCAATCCGTTGAAATATTTATATCCATTTGCATTAGGTTTTTATGCAAAAGCGATTCATTTTTGTAACTGCCAACTTTCGCTTAGCATGTCGTCCTTGAATGCAGAACTTTCAAGTTGAAACTGCTCAGTTTAGAGCAGAAAATTTCTATTGAATTTTTCCAAAAATTACAATTTTTTTTACAGTGTTAGGCTTGGTAAAAATTCGAAAAAAATTTCATCTTGTACAATGAGCTTCTTGGACTCACTTTTATCTATATTTCAACAAAAAAAATTAGATTGAACTTCCGCGATTGTAGAACTTGTATGAATTTTGTACATTTTGCATCATATTTCTGAAAACTTCTTGAGGGTGTGCCATCAACAATTTTTCTTTCATTTTCTAACATTCCAAATGACAGATATTTCGATGAAATTTTATATTCTTGCATGGAATGGTAACATCTGATTACCCAGTAACATCCGATTAAAAAAAAACAGGTATAAATCACAAGAGACACAAATATAAGTGCACTTTACTCGCAGATTTGAAAGAAAGCTGCCTTCATTCTTGAACTCGCATAGCATTGGTAAGGGTGCTGGCGCATTTCGCCCTGCAGTTTATAAACATATACATCATAAAAGGGAATAATGAAACCCTCGGTAGAACCACAAGCTCTCTTGGAGCGTCTTCGGCTATCCGAACGTAATGAAATTAGCAACTGAGGACACCATTACATAAATGCACCTCTATTTAGTCGATATTGACACCACGAGAATGCGAAGAGTCATCAAGTCTACTAGAATTTTCCGCTCTACAAATTTTGTTTGAAACTTTTTTCGATAAACCTTCTAGTTTCCGAGAAAACGTAACTTTTTCGAAAATTTCACGAATTTTCCAAGGTTCCTGAAAATTTGGAAACCTGCATTTTTGATCATGAGTTTCTACTCTAGTGACAATCATTATATCAAAAATGCAGCTCTTTCCGCAAAAAAGTGATTTCAGACCTTCGTTTACTGGACTATATTGAGGACTAGATTTATTATGGAGTGGACGGAGGATTTTTAATTTGGAAATTGACGATCGGTAATAGTTATTTATGATATGAGTGTTAATAGTGACGTTTTATTTTGTCAGTGAAAAATTTCGTGAAATGAGCGGAGCGAATTGAACAATTTCACTAACAAAATAAAATCACTTTTAACACGAATACCATACAATGTTTTTTATTTGTTTCTTATTTGTAAACGTCAGTTTCCAAAAACACAATATTAATCAAGAAAGTTTATTTTATCCAGTCACTAACTTGTAAAACTGACAGTTAACTTCCAAAATATTTACAAGTTAGTAGTATTATTTACATAAGAAAATTTTGTTTTATCGTCATATATGTTGAAAATCATGGTACAATTGTTATTTCCAGTAACACAGATTTTTTATGATGATAGAGTTGATACTGATGATGATGAACCATCTGTTGACTCAGAAACTGCTGAACTCGAGGACTGCAGAACATTTGTACTCTCCTTACTACCGAATTATTTGCTAGACATTTCGATTTTTTTGTTGACCGAATCATCGACATAACTCATCGCAATTTCGGTACTCTCCTACCGTCCTGTGTGGCTCCAGTTCTGCGAAAAGAGTTGCCGGTGTATAATTCTGGGTCTTTTAAACCTAAATATTTCGCTATTTACTTTGGGACACCACCAATAGTGTGCTGGCCGGCATTAAGGGAAATGCACTTTCCATGTCGGTATGTCAAAAAAATCTTAGGCTTTCTGTTCCAGGAGGCCGAAGATTTACATATTTTCTGTATAACATGCAGGGCTTGAGGCTGCAGCCATCATCGGTTTTCTTGTTGTTAAATTTTTTGTTTGCCGCAATATCACAATAACGTATTTTTCCATATCTTCTACATCATTCATGTTTATGGAGAGAATTTCGTCACATCGACAACATCCAAAAATCCCAAATATTGTTACAATTTTCGCCAGCAACCACTGGTCATCAGGAGCATGTAAAAGAAATTGTTCAGCCTCTTCTTTACTATTATTATAATTAATAAGCCTTCTCGAACGGTCTTGGTGTTCTCATCTTTTTTACGGTGCTAAGCTTAAAAATCATCTTAAGTACTCCCCATCTTCTTCTTCAACATCATATTTCAATAGAACATGGCTTCGATAAAATCGTCATTGTAAAAACGACATAATCGTGAAATTCGACAAAAATGATAAACTTTGAAAGACTGTACATGAAAAACGATTGGGTCTTCAGAGACAGTTCGGATATCATATTGTAGGAAATTTAGTCTACTTAGAAATCGCCCTGAAGAAGTTCTTTCAAAAACCAGTTATTCAGAGTGATATTTGCCAAAATAAGAAAAAAAAATTTTTTTTCACTGTTGTTTCGATTTTTAACCAAGTTGCGTTCAGATTTACTGGATTTTACGCATACTACCCCATACATTCAGGCGACAAAGTCAGTTAACTTCTTTGAATGTGTATACATCGCCAAAACGATCCAGTATACAAAATTCTCAGAATGTGATCTCATCAGGCGCCTCATCAAACGTACAAAATTTCAATCGCATAGCTTTTACAATATTATTTTTTTTTATATCTAAAAAACATCCATTTCGTCACTCACTGATGATCATCAAAACTGTTAGGGTACTTCCTGAAGTTCTATTATGTTGAACTGTGGTATGTGAGCTAGTATCAATAGACAAACAATGAAAAAATTCTAGAACATGGAACTTTTACCTCCAATCTTTCGAAAGAGGGGATGTAAAAGTTTGTATGAGGTTGATGCTAGAGGTCTGAAAGCTGATACATGGGGAGAAATGCTAGTTATGACCGACAGAAATATTCAAGAATTTCGGGTGAAAATCATCCCCACATTTTGAATTAGGGGATGAAATTAAGCACTCGAGAAACGTCTCATGTACCTCATTTGGTCTTTTTTTAAATTATATGGCTTCTAAGTAATATCTACAACCACAGTTTTCAATGATGCGATGGAAAATTACAAATACATCGCAATCGCAGCTTGAAATGTATGTATAAGTATATTTCTCCACTTCGTACGTTGTTGTATTATGAACGAGATTGTGAATTAGTTTCACTTGCAGTAGATATTGGTATAATTATATTATACTCATTATTATTGAAGAGAAAATGAAAAAAATAATATGATTTTGTCATAAGCAACATACAAAAAAAGTGAATTCCAACCAAAAATATTTTCATGTAAAATGTTGCCAAGACATTTCTTCATTCTCACATTGTCAAAAAATTATCAGATCTCATGTAGAGCCAATCTGATAACTTTACACCTTAGTCAAAATATGTGTATTGGCTGTTTCGTTACTATAAGAACTATTGTTATAACAAAAAAGTTATGAAAAAGAAATAAAAATTTTTAACAACAGAACATGGAGAAATGAATTAAGATGCACTGAATTTTAAAAAATCAATTGCATCTTCAATCTTCATCATCACGCGAAAAGTTAGGCAGATACTAACAATTATTGCTATTTCTGAAGTCGGTGTCAGCTAATAATAATAATTGTTAGCATCCGCCTATCTATTAGTTTTTTTTCTTTACAGCAAATGTTTTTTTTGGGAGTTTTTTTTAAGTACATTTTTTGGTTCAAATTTTTTCAATGAAACATCTCAGATCAAAATTTGATTATTTAGTTTAAATCACATCAGAAAAATATTGAATAATATTTCTGTAACCTTAAACAATTCGAAATTTTATATTTAAATCCAATCCTGTTATAAATTTTCCGCACATATCACATATTCGAACATGATTGGAAAAAAACTGAATATAGATGACGAGAATCGTAAATAAGTCTAATCGTACGCTAGCGACAACATTTCGCTTAAGCGATTCGTGACATAATTAGTCATTAGATGATGACTTGAGGTACTTTAATTTAATGTTTGTACCATCTTATTATTCTTATTCAAACTAATAGATGTCAGATTTCGGCGGAGAAAGAATTATACCTATTGATAAGTGACATAAATATGCTTTTCTTGTTTTTGTATAACTAGTTTTTTAGGTTCGACGCTATAATTTCCTGTTTTTGTCGTTCGAGCAATTTACCGTTCATATGTTCAGTTCTCGAAAAAAATACGATTGTGTATTATCTGCTGATGATATCAACTCTAATGAAACACACTGAACACAATTCATCAAGAATGAAAAAACTGCCTATGGATAGTGTTCATACAGTATACCTCACTATAACAGAATGAAGACTACCCAGTAGAAAAGTATTCGACAGAATACCCTACTCTACTCTATAATTAAATGAATGTGTGAAATAATTCATGGCCTACTTTTAGAAAACCAATTATGAATATGGAATTTTTCAAGCTGGAATTCATTAAAGGTTATGTTGTGATACATCAATGCAAAAAACAATGCCCTGAAAAAATGTTTAATTACGCCACTGTTTTCTACTTAAAAATTTCTATTATAAGCAGTTTTCATTTTTTTCCATCTTATACAGGGCCCGGGAAATAATAATCATCTCGAAAAGTGCTCAATTTCGTTTTCGCCGTGTATTTTAGGAACAAAAGTAGTTGTAATATTTCTGTTTGTGGATTCATAATTTTAACAAAAGTGACACAGGGTCCCTAAAACCGCATAGTAATAACTGAGATACAGTGCAGTCTCCACCAATTTGGGATATAGTGTGGGTACATACTCATTTATTATTCAAAATCTGAATTTTCTTTTCAAAATGTACCTACTCTGTAGGTATTTCAAAAGTTACCCCCTTAAATATGAGCACGTCAAGTTCTTGCTATGATAACAGCAGGTAACGACGCATTTCGAGCTGCCGCCCACTTTTTCCAAAAACAAATGGTTCAGTAGTCCTGAGAAGATTCGATACATATCTGGAGTTCCCCATGAGAAAATACAGAAACCGTGAATTGAAAAAAGAAATTATTGAATAGTGGTCACTAACGTGAGCACCAATTTTTCGCTTAACATGGAGAAGTTTTGTAGTTGATTTTGCTTTTAGATTTTTCTTAGTTATGCTTAGATTGAAACTTTTCGGAAAAAGGTGGCCTCCGTAAAACTTTTTTGTGGGAAGTTAACAGAACTGGAGTTATAGGGAGAACTCGGCAAGTTTTATAGTTATGTGAGTTAAATTTCATCGGAAACACAAAACGTTTTCATAAATTAGCCATTGTAGCGTTCAGACATAAAAATTTTATGTGAGAAACTATGAATATGTAAATTGTACTAGATCTTTCTGAATGATTGTAATTTCTACCAACGTCATAGTGATCTTTGATGGTTTTTAGTTTGTCGCTTCAAATGCAGATAGCAGACTTTTCATATTTGAATTTCGTATACATTATACATATCTCGATACTTAGTGAGATTTCATCAAACAACCTGAATAAATAACAATCGTTAAATAAGTATTGAAAAGAAGTTCTTATAGAGATCAACCATGATATGAAGGTCAACTGAGATGTTACAATCTGTATTTATCGGAAATCTGCTCATCAATTTCTACTAAATATTTGTAGTCAAACAAAGAAGAATAACTTTTTCATAAATTACCCGTAAGTACGTTCAAATACTAGAGAAATTAAACAATCAGGGATCTTCAGAGTAATTTATTTCGATTTCGAAATAAAAATTTTTGCAATTATCAATTTTTATGAATTACAGTTGGCTTGTTTGATCGAAAAACATAATTTTTATTTGGCTATTATCTATGAAGGTCTGAGAAACGTTTTGAGAGACAAAAATCAACATCAAAACAGCTTTGATGGGAGTTTAGTAGGTCTCAGCCAGTTCTTCTAGAAAATTCCATGAAAAGCTGTGAGATAATAAGATTTTTGTCGAAAATGATGAGAAAATTGTCTCAGCCAAGTCCTTCGGATGACTCAAATTATGGGTGAAAATGAATATAAACATCGATTGATTATTTCATTATGTAATTGGATTGTGAAACGAACTGTGAAATTCAGGTGAATTCTCAGCCAGCTGAAAATGAACATATGTTTGATTCAATCAATGATCGAAAGTTATTGATAATGAGATGTGAATGAAAATTCAAGGTTCACTATTGCATATCAAATGGAAATATTTTCATATTCATTCTGAAATAGGAGTATATGTTGTAACCGACAAAAAATATGGCTTAGTTTTTGTTTATTTATTTACAAATAAATCAAACAAGAGTTTCTCATATCTACATTATCAACCATTTGACTTATATAAAACTTATAAATCCTACATAAAAAAAAAACAATAACCAGTTATTAGGAAAATGTCTCTTGAACACCGAATTTGAGCCCAAATTGGAAAATGTCTTTACACTAGAAATATCAGTTGGTGACATCGAAAACTGTGCTAATAACATTGTTTCATGGAATGAATTATCTCCCGATGAAATTGCTCGTAGGAAAACAATTCCTCAAATATTAGACTTTTTAAAAATGATTCGAGTGAAGAAGGTTTTATACCGGGTGTCCCAGTATACCTATTCCAATGGCCACTTCGGAAGATGAAAATTCGTTTTAAAAACGTTCATTTGAGAAAAACAAAAAATGTAAACACTTCCTATTTGACCGGAAGTGACTCTGACTTTTTTATTTCAAATAGCACCCTGTATATTGTTTGCAATTTTTGATTTATAGTCAAAATTACTTTTTCAACGATATACCACACTTTGTATTTTACATTCGATTTGATGGAGAATACGGCAATTGAAAGGGTATAGCCGGGTTTATATGGAAAATCTTCCCCAATTTTCGGATGTTTTTATCGAACGGTCTCCGAATTTTTCGAAAAAAATTGTTGTTTCAATTTTTTTACTAACATTGAAAAAATTCATTGATAATGATATTTTTCATCGTCTTCAGTCGTATAAGTAATAAGAAGACCATTTCATTATGAAAATTGGTTAAAAATTCGTTTTTTTCAGATCTCCCAAATCAATAGTAAGAATCTGGCGAACACAGTCTTTCAAATACTCCCAAAAGAAAAAATCCAGCAGTGTTCAATCTGGAGCTCTGGCAGGCTCATCTTGTTCATAATTATCAATTTTCATTAAAAAGAAAATTAAAATTATTCAAAATATCCTAGCCCACTGCAATTCTTTCAATTTGAAATTTCAGTTGTCGTTTTCTCCATCAAATTAAATGTAAAATACAAAGTGTGATACATTGTTGAAAAGGTAATTTTCAGTGGAAATTAAAAATTGCAACAAATAAACAGGGTGCTGGTTGAAATAAAAAAGTCAGGGTCAAAACAGAAGTGATTTTCGACATTTGTTTTTCTCAAATGAAGGTTTCTAGAAAGAATTGAAGGACATGAAATTTTCGAATTCTATCTTCCGATAAGGCTGAGATAATCTATTGAAACTGATAAACTGGGGCACTCGGTATATTCCACTAAACGAAAAAAGTTATAATATTGGGTATTTCCAAAATTCATAATAACTAAGTACCTTTTTTACCAAAAGGCGGCATAATAATTTCTTCATTTTTTCGCTTTCTTTTTCTGTTGTCGAATATCAACAAGTTCTTTATAGCCACCAGATTAATATCGAAAAATAAAACACCAGAAGTCAATATTCTGAATGTCATCAAGAATCGACCAACTTTTTGTGTATTCTGTTTGTTTCGATGTAGAGAGACGTGATCATTGCTCAATTTCCTTACAACAAAATCATAAAGTTTTTTGTTTTGTAATTTTTTTCAGTTATGTTATACTGTGAGAATTTACTACATCGTTATCTCTATTGCGAAGTTTCAACTCATGCATTTATCGGCACATGAAATAATATTCATTCGAAAGTAAATTACATATCCTTCTTCAATTGTATTTCCGTATAAAAGTAATAATTAATTTTTTTTTTCAGACAAACTGCGTGACTGGGTCCCTCATCGTGTAAGTACTCAAAATGACTTGGGAACAAGAATTATTAATGTTTTTTTTTTATAATTTTTTTAAACTTTAGGCGATCTCGACTGTTCACGGTGATATAGGGATGTTTTATGTCGAATTTGAACATTTATCAGATCGATTTTATTTTTAAGAATTGATTCAAGCTACCGCGGCTATCGTTCAACATTACTTTTTCGTGAATTTCGGCTGTCGTCATCGATTCATTCTCAACGTTTCGTCAGTTCGAGTGTGTGACATCTTCACGAGTTATATTTTCAGGATATGTAGTAACTAGGATTTATAGATTCTGATTTACAGGGTGTTTTTCAAAATTGGATAGAAATTAAAACCACTTTATCTCCTGAACGGAATCACCGATTCATATGAAATTTGGAATGAGGATAGTTTCCATGAAATTCCACAAAACACCAATCAAATATCATACGATTGTCAGGACCGTATCATATAAATTTGGACAGTTCAAAAAAATTCGTGAAATCACCCTTTATGAAAAATTTCATGTTTTCCTCGATCTGCGTGAAGTGTAAGATTCATTTATTCAATTTTCCAAATAATATGGCATGGTACTACCAAGGTTGACGAGGACTGATTTGTTTTCTTGATAATGACAATAATTTTTTGTCTTATGTAGATATTCAACATCATATTCATCTCATAACCAAGTAAATTTCGAATCTTGATGAATTGCATCAATCAAATAACTGTACATACAGTTATTTAAGTTATCTTTGATTGTAGAGATGAATTAGTAATAAGTAGACACCTTTGATTTATTCTCACTTGGCCATTGACTGAGACCTTTTAGGTTATATTCAATAATAAAAATGTATATTCATTTGATTGAATCTATAAATATTCAAGTCATTTCCTCATGAGATGAATGTTGAAGATCGCCACCAAAATTATTGCCACTATCAAGAAAAAAATATGTCGGAAACCTTGATAGTGCCATGCAATATTACTAGGCGAATTGAATAAATGAATCTCAAACCGTACGCAGATATCGAAGAAATCATGAAATTAATGGAACAAGTTGATTTAACCATTTCACGAACTGATAAGAACTGTCGAAATTTATTTCTTTTATGAATTGAATATTTCCATGAACATCGTTTATTGATTCTCTCTAGATACCGAAGTACCCCTAAGAAGCTCTATTAGAGCTGGTGCGAGTTTATAGAACGAGTTGTGTTCTGAAGATTTTCTAGATTTAATTCTACAAGATGTAGCAGAATGAACAGATTTGAATTAGGAAAATGAAAAAATGTTGTCTTCAGAAGCACAAAAGCCTTCCCGTTTTCTCATAACTTTTCGGTGAAGATTAAAAATATTGAGTCACTATAATGAAATTTTTTCGATTATGATAGTATAGTATATTATAAGCGCTTTTTTTACGAGCAATATTTACAGTTGCGAGGCGGAGCTCAGCGCAGCCGAGCGAATGCAAAAGTGCGAGTGAAATTAGGCACTTTCAGTCCGTATGATATATACCATTTTTTCTCCAACCATCAAAAACTGTTGACATTTTCCTACTCTTTTCAGGTGCAAAAGCAATCAATTTCCTTATCGTACAAAAATTTGTTCGTTGCTTAGCAACACTTTTGATCCTAGGATCAAAAATGCTACTTTTAATCCTTGGACTAAAAGTAATTATATTTGAGCCCTCTAATTGAAATCTGAAAAAAAAAATTGTCTCTTACAAACTTAGTCAAACAAACTAAATGGGCAACTATATAAAGGTATTTTTTTGTTATTTGTAGTGATATTGAATGTACAATTGGAACAAATATTGCCAAAATTCAAAGCATCACTGAAATTATCACTAACAATTTTCGAACAATTCAAAAGATTTTCATTAATGTTAGAACAAATCAAAATATTCTCCGTAACTATTAATGAAACATTCGAGGAAATATCTGAACAGGTACTTGTTCCTTCTTCATCAGGTTGCAATATTTTTCTGGCAGTATTATCTTTGTTGATACGTGATTCTTCAATATATCCTGCTACCGTACTCGATTTCCAACCTCCATGTCTTTTAAGACAAGTGAGGTCACCGCCACCATCAATAAGAAGTGTAGCAGATGTTCTTCTTAGAGAATGTCCAGTATACTCCTTCAAAAATTTTACTATTTCTTGCGGCACGGCACTAATTTTGTGAATACCAACAACCATTCTTTGACACTTCCCATTAACATACTTCACAAATAAACGACGTTTCTGTATATTTGATGGCCGCAGTGCAACATATTTTCGAAATGAACGCAAATAATTATCGCCTATAATGGTAAACAAACGAGGTTCCTTGTTTTTTGTGTGATAAATTTTCAAATGAACTAGTTCGTCACAACGCATAGCACCTCCAATTCCTAATACTAGAACAACATTTATCATCAAATATACATTATCAAGTGCCATATTCAGGTACCGATCCACTTCGTTCTTTGTAAAAACCTTAGACTTTTTAGGTATATATCCATCACTTTGCCTTTTTAACAATTCTCGTAATTTTGAATATTTATTAATATCCACACCATTTTTGATATCCAGTGTGGATCGCAACTTTGAATACTGTGACCAAAGAGTGGATGTCTTGACGGTCTTCGTTAAATTTGAGAAATACACCATAAGAACACTCTCCGCATAGTTTTGCACATTTTTTTTACACCAATCCATGAATCGCTGATATGCAAGTTCATAAACTTGGCAAGATTTGGGTGGCAAAATATTAAGATATACTGCATCGACACTTTCCAATATATCCGCAGGTATATTTTCATCGTGTTCGGGATTCATTTTTAAAGCAGCGTAAAAACTACTACAAAAATTATATGATTAGTACGTCTACTGACGACTACTTGACAATCAATATTTACCAACAATGCCAGTTATCCATGACTACCGACTTGCAATCGCTGTTATAATTAATAGGTGTTCAAATTTATTACCAAATTATTAACGATTTTTGAATGAAACTAATTGACTTGGTTGGAGAAAAATATATTAATTCCATCTATCACATCTATCTTGTGGTGGAATTTATAGATGTTTCTAAAGACATCGCGTGGGATAGTGAAACAATAAGTTCATTGGATCCATCGCGGGTGGTAATTCACCAGAACAATGTATCTCTTATTTCATGAATTTTTAATGGATGAGGAAGAACAACATTCACCAACAGATGCGATCATCATCACGAGAAATGCAAACGGTAACAAAAAAAGATAGATGAAAGTTCAGATTATCCTCACACGTGTTCGGCAATCATAATAATTTGGCTTGTGATTATGTATCATTTGGGATCTTTAGATAGAAATTATTGAATTTAGAGCAGTGATTCCTTCCATTCGGATTAACTAACCCATAAAATATTATAAATTTCTTCATCTCAATTGATAGATATAGATAATTAAATGGAGAAATATTCTCAAAATAGGAGACTCTCTGTGATGTTGATGAGAAAAGGCGAATTTGTTTTAATTGGAGAAAGTTTTTCGTGTCCACTCCAACTTTGTTTAAAATTATCCCTACATATGGTTCGAACCCTAAAAAAATGGAGCAATCTTCAGGCATCTGAAATGTGAGACAACTGTCAACTTATAAATACGTGTAGAGGGTCGAGAACACGGTCAGTTATAATAAAACAACGGTTAAAAATGGAATAAAAATACCAGAAACAACCGAGCTGGCAACTGAGAACTGATTTTCGATTTCTGCCTAACTTCTGATTTGAAAATTTATAGATGTCACTGGAAGTTTGAATCTTCGTCATTCTTCTTCCGAAATTCCAAATATTTCGATAATAAAATTTTCTTTATACGAAGATATTGTATTCTAAACACTTTAATAAAATACAGAAGAATTGTATCATACAGGTTGTTTCACGAATGATTGTACAGGCTTTCAGGGCAGATACAGGACATTTTAGGGAGTCTGAATCAGTGTTCGAAATATGTCCTAACCGTATTCGTTTAAGAGGTACATTATGTTTTATGTAAATTATCAAATTTTTTCAATCGGCATAACTCTTGAACGCGTGAATGGATTTTCATAAGAATTTCAAGAAATTATGGGTACACACAACGATGACTAATATTCGCTCACAGTAACGTGTGGAGAACGCATGTGCGGACTGACAAAATTATATTTTTTATACCACATCTTGTGAAACACTCTGTACAGGTTGGGCAAAATTGGTGATACTTGAACAACAACTTTTTAACCGTGAGAGATAGAGGAAAATGAATGACACGTTACGGTGGTCTCTTTCAGAGAAACTGATAATGCCATAAACTGCAATCCTCTATCTTCCTTTGTTTTCGAGTTATAGGCCAAAATTGAAATTTGGGCAATATCAACTTTGGCCATTATCTCCGTTTCTGTTTGCGCTAGGATGTTGAAACGAAAACATCATACAGGCACTTTCTTCATTACAATCCAAAGGCGTACTTTGTTTTTACCCAAGAGGTTTCCTTGCTGAGCTATAACATAAAGTTGTGTTTTCTCTTATGAAAACAATAAATTGAAATGGCTTAGAAAGAATCGTTATTTTTTTTCCCGTTTCAGACTCATGTCATACATCATACATCGCCCTCAGATTCATTCAGATATCATGAAAATATAGTTTGTATTTGAAATTTGAATAATTGAGCATTTAGTAGGCTGAATCACAGAATAATATGTCTCTACGCATGGTGTCATTATTATTTTGCGATTGCATACTTGATTCAATTCTCCGTGGTTTGATCCCTGTTCAGAACAACTCTCAATTATTAGAATTCGAAGTCATTATTGCCACCAATATGGAAATGGTCGAAAACTACGAGAAATATGATATGTTGAAATGTTTTATTTTAGCGGCAATAATGACTTCGAATTGACAGTTGTTCTGAACAGAGATCAAACCACGGAGAATTGAATCAAGTTTTCAATCACAAAATAATAATGACACCATGCGTAGAGACATTTTTTTCTATGATTCAACCTACTTAATGCTGAATAATTCAAATTTCACATAGAAACTTTATTTTTCATGATAACTGAATGAATCTGAGGGCGATGTAAGATGTATGATATATTTCTGAAACGGGAGAAAATGGCGATTTTTTCTAAGCCATTTCAAACTTGTTTCCATAAGAAAAAACACAACATTATGTTATAGCTCAGCAAGGAAACCTCTTGGGAAAAAACACAGTAGGCTACTGGATGCCTATGCATTATGTTTTCATTTCAACATCCTAGCACAAACAGAAACGGAGATAATGGCCAAAGTTGAAATCATCCAAATTTCCATTTTGGTCTTTAACTCGAAAACAAAAGAAGATAGAGGAATGCAGTTGATGGCATTATCAGTTTCCCTTAAAAAGACCACCGCAACGCGTCATTCATTTTCCTCTATCCTCTCATGGTTAAAAAGTTTTAGTTCAAGTATCACCAATTTTGCCCACCCTGTACATCAAATTTTTGAATACCAGAATTCTAACTAACATTCAAAAAAGTCCAACAGCAAAAGTAGCGCACTTCGTATCCCTATTTAATGTATCATTAAATATAGGGAATTTTCCATTTTTAATTAATAAAGACCTGTGAATCCCCGATATATTCGTTAATTTTTATGGAGTAAATTAAATTTCTCGAAAACATGTCTTCAGCAATGCTCTTCATTTTATTTCACTTAAATGCACAATTTAAAAATGAAATTCCTGGAGTTCATAAGCAAGCTTAAAATGATCGAGATTCCTAACTTTGAATTATTAATCTTCGAAAATTCTAGTTTCGAATAACTGAATTAATTACAGATTGTAACAGTATCAAAGATTTTATGAAAAACAAGTTGGAAAACGAAAATCTTGAATAAAAATTAAACATTCAAGTAGACTCGTTATCAAATGAACTCAAAGAATGAAAATGTATCTGAAAAGCAGCAATGAACTGAAAATAATGTCACAAAAAATAAGAAAAAGAATCATAATTTGTTTTCGAAAATACTTCTCCTTTCTTCTAATCACTTTCTAGCTCTTGCAATCAAATTCGCTACAGCTTCCTATATTATTTCTAGTCGACTCTGTATTACCTCCCATTCAGCTTGTATTCGATGGATCAGTTGGCTCACTACCTACTATTTCTTCGGAGTAAACTGTATTGTTCAAGTATCTCCGTAGAAGATGATCTGAGCATGTGAAATCTGGGGATCTTGTAGGCCTGTCATAAGGTCATCTCTACCATACCAATGATTCGGATAAACTCCATTCAAATGAGTTACAATTTCATTCGAATTAAAAATTCATGACAACACAAAAATCTACTTGTGAACGAGATATTCTTGATAATGGAATATTTGTTGGGACATTATTTGGGCTATTTTCATTATATATAATATTGTTGGTATTTACCGATGTTTCGGCAAGCATTTTCCTGCCGTCATCAGGGTGTTGTTGGTCCTGAGAAGGACCGGTCTTTACCAAACTTGTTCCGTCTGGGCTTGTGCGCTCCATACTATCTAACTGTGTTGTGGGAATTCAAACGCGAGCTGTCAGAGGTGTAAACTCAGAAACTCAACCCACTCTGACTACAGTCTACTGAAGTAGGGAATTCTCATTTAATTCGAGTTGTTTTGACACTTGGACATAAATGTCACAAGAAGGCTGATGACAGAATTGACAAGACTCAGTCTCACTTCATAGAGAATTGTCACGATTCTGAAGACTTTCATGAATAAAATTAGCTGCAATCTTCGAAAGTTCGAAGTGTTATTTCTTTTTCTATTGTGATTTAACAAGTTTTTGAATGGATTTTTCCTTTGACCAATTTGTGCACAAGTTTAACGCAGTGGTTTTTCTTCTATTATGTATTGAAAAATTTTTCTGATTAATTTTTGATCCAGAGACTGGAAGAGAAAACCTTAAATAAAATTCAGAAGATTACAGAGTATTGATTCTCACATTCTTCAACGAAATCCTTCATGTATTTATATAAACCTCTGCATTTTTTCCTCATTTCGATTCTCAGTTACTTCAGAACAATTCTCTCGAAATATGAAATAAAACGACTATTTTCAATATGGAATAGTTAAATATCAGTATAAATTGAGTTGATTCCAATTTGATCGTGATAACCATTTTGAAATTGTTTAGTCCCATTTTGAATGTGTTCATTCCCAATTCGATTGCGTTTACCATTTTGAAGTGGCTTATTCTCATTTTGAAATTGTTTATTCCCAATTTGAATGTGATTAGTCTCAATTTGAAGTTGAAAAGGTATAGTTCATTATATATTTAGGTTTTCGTGTATTTATAACCTTTGAGAAGGCGGATCGATTTTTTAGTTCTGAATTTTTATCTATAGAACCAAAATACTCGAACAAATTAATTTTCTTAAGTAATAATACATCATGAGTGGTACAAGTATCACTATTATTCAATACCTTGGTGGTCTTCTGATAAAGAGCACAACATAATATAATACAATATACCTAATATCAAAACAATACCGATTTTGTAAGTGTGTTTACAGAGGTTAACAACGAGATACCATGATATAAGTCAGTCAATGATATCGGAGCTTAGGGACAAAACATCAGAAAGCAGCTCTCATAAATTGAAGTATTTGAGATTTTGATAAAATAAAATGCAATATTACTTCTAATTATGCTGTTAGATGACATTGCTGACATCACATTGAGCAATTGATAAGTTTTAAATTTTGTTCATTCATTTTGCCTTAATTATATTCTTCTTGGAAAATTAACGAAAGCTTAGTTGATTCAAAGAATTCAGAAATATCTTCGAAAGAAATATTCAACGGAGTTATTCAATTAAGTACATGAGACTTGTTCTTGGCATTGAACCTTGTAGAACCGTTCTAATCTGAAATTTTATGTTGCCGCAGAGTCTGATGATTGCGGCAGCTACCCGGTATCTTTTACACCATAAAAATGATCTCGGAAGTTTCAATGCCTTAAACTTTGTTTGTTTAACGACCCAAGTAATTAGCTTCACAGTGCATTCACATGCAGACAGTATTCGAGGTAGCGCAAACGGTGGAGAAAACAGTTTATAGCTGTCTATTTCATTGCCATGTCACTGCCCTCTCGAATTTACATATTGCAAGATATGGTGGGACGCTTTTAATAGCTTCATCGATTCCGCCATCCTGAGATCTCTAGTTTGTGCAGATGTAAGACGGTTTCTATTGGTAAACTGCGAATTGAACTTTTCACGTCAAAATTCTTAAGGTGCATAAGTATTCTAATGAGTGATTCGGTTCATATTCCTTCTGCACTGATGCATTTCATATTTCCTCCTTGTCATTATTAGTTTGAATCATTCGACCTCGTGATTGATGTGTCAGTCATTTTTCTGCTTCAAAGGAAATAGAAGAAAGAGGCCATAATCGAAGTGGATTTTCAATATTGACATTAAAAAAATAATAATAATTATAATGAATTGAATAGACCGTATATTTAGTCTTTCATGTGCCTTCTCCATTCTTAGGTTTATCAAAAGTTTTCTGGGCTCTCGAATAACGGTTAATTCACGAATATTGTCTAGCCAGAGGGCAATCAGCTAACAATTTCTCCTCATTACATGGTACAGATAACAAACAGATAAAAAATGTATCTACAAAATTTCAACTCTTCTTGCCTTTCTGTTCACCAAATCTTCTATGAACTTTCTCGTATCCAAAATTTCATGTTCAATTGAAACTATAGCTAAATTACTTAGTCCCTGCTGGAGCGTTGTTTGATTTTGAATAATTTTTGATGATTTTTAATTTTGAAAAAAAGATTTTTCACTAGATGCAAATGAAACCAGAAGTGTGAATAATATTCTCAGTGGTATTGCTGTATTGGGAAATATAAAAATTGAGTCATTGCCAAAAATATAATTTAATAGAGTTTGTGTGTTTATTTCATAAAACAAATCAATACCGTCAATGTGTGCTTCACTAGTTGCATCTTCATTAAATCATCAATTCCTTCTGAGTAGATAAATAAGTTGTCGTTAAAAGTAAAAGACGTCGGTAAACGTTTTCAACTCCTCGAAGCTATTCTTCAAGGAAATAATTGTTTGATCTAAGATCCAAAACTAAAATTCAACTCTGAATTTGGTTTTTGGGTCTACCGAAACTTCATTACTATGTTCATATTGAAATTAGCATAACTTGAACACTAACTAATTCAAATGGCGGTAGGCTAAAATAATGAAAGCATCAGCTGGAAGTGCACAATTTTATAGTATGAGCTTTTTATTTTTTTGCTATCGTGGTTGGTACAATAATGCCATCTCAAAATGGGGTTGAGAAAAAACCCTAGAAATTTTACAAATTCGGATAGTTTCAAATAATCATCAAAAAGTTTAACAACAAATGAAGCTGTAGGTTGATCACGTTTTGAATTTTCGGTTGTTTATCAAATTTTCAGTTATTGATTCTTCATGACACCAATTATTAAACTCTGACAGTTTCGAAGAGTGTTATAAGTTCAAGCAAGGCATTTACTTTGACTGCAACTTAATTATCGTCAGCAGAAAATGTCACAGAGATAGAGGCTGTTTTTTAATAGTAGTAATTTCGAATTTCGAAAATTTGAATAATGGTCTTCCACAAGGTTCAGTCTTAGCACCTTTTCTATTCAATTTATATTTGTGTGACATTCCAACTACTTCTTCGGAAAAATTTATTTATGCTGAAGATATTGCTCTGGCTTTCCATCATTCTAATTTTCGAACAATAGAAAGTACCCTTTCCGCAGATTTGGATATCGTGAAAAGTTATTTTTTGAAGTGGCGTTTGTGCCCGAATGAAAATAAAACCGAGGTTTCGTGTTTTCATTTGAATAATCATCAGAAATATAGAAAATTGAGTGTAAGTTCCGGTTCTTCTCCCTTAAAACATAATTTCAATCCTAGTTACCTGGGAATCAAACTTCATTCCTCTATAAATTTTAACGCTCATTTAGATGATCTGCGTTTGTAGCTTAAAACTCGAAACAATATTCTTCAGAAACTAGCTGGTTCCTCATGAGGCGCTGATGCAACAATACTTCGAACGGCAGCGCTAGCTTTGTTTTTTCTGTTGCTGAATATTGTTGCCCTGTTTGGTTGAACAGTGTTCATGTAAAAAAAAATTGATGCCCAACTAAATTTTTCTATGAAGTCTACAAGTACTCCTTGGTTACCAGTCCTCTCAAATATTGTCCTTCTCCATATTCGCAGAGAGACAACAGCTTTGAAATTTTGAAACAATTTCAATTCCTTTCCAAATTCATTTCCCATACTCACCTATATTCCAGATAATAAGGTCCCCAGATTGAAGTCGCGTAAACCTTTTGGGGGAATGTATCCAATTTTTTCAAAAAAGATCTTATTTCTGATCCTTCCATCAGGAGAATATGGTATGTTCTGAATCGTATTAGAACAGGCCATGGACGATGCATTAGCATGCTCTTCCGATGGAATTCGGTTGAGAGCCCTAGTTGTGAGTGTGGGGAAAATGAGGAGACTATAGAACATCTAATAAATAGTTGTCCCATTTATAAATTTCAAGATGGTTTCGAGGCTACACATAAAGTAACAAATGAATTTCTGAAATGAGTGGTTAATTAATAATGTCTTTCAAGATTCTCCTGATATTTAATATTTTAAGTAATTTTCTTTTGACAGGCATGGTAAGGTTTTTTTTCAGCTGAGGTTTTTTGCCTTTCCTCATTGAATCAGACCTGTATGGTTTTCCTGTGTTGCACCAACCTTAGCTAGGTACCTATTTGTTTCAATATGTATTGTATTATTTTAGCTCTCTGAATCAAAAGAATATATATACAGGGTTTACCAAGTTCGACGGTCTATTAGGCGTTTCTTGAGAACTGGACCTATTTGAAATCTGAAAATTGGGATTATGTTATTGTTTGACATCATCTACCGATCTAAAATATTCTAGAAGCCAGACCACTTTCAGTTATACAGGGATTGAAAAAAATTTTTTTTTTATTTTTTTTTCGGTTTTTTTTTTTTTCGAATTTGATAGAGTATGCAATTCTGAATTCATATCGTTGCATTCGTCAAAATACTTTCCAAGATATAGAGAAAAAACTGAAGAGAAAAGGGGGATAAGAGTATTCTGTATAATGTTTGTTATTCCTATTCTAAATATCTTAAGCAGAAACCATCTTCACATTTTTGAAGTCGAAGATTGTGGAAATATTGTACATCTCTTGAATTTTGGAAAATTCGTCACAGGGTGTTACAAATGTTGGGTCCAAAAATCAAGATCAAGATTGGCTCATAACTTTCGTTTTTCAAATTAGAACCCTATTTTTTTATGATTGCATTGGATTCTGCGAAGAAAAATAACAATTATGACAGAAGCAACGATTTTAATACGAATGTATCCACAATTGAATACTCTATCGAATTCTAAACAAAAAAAAAACAACAAAAATTTTTGAAATTTTTTTTTCATCCCTTGTATAACCAAAAGTTGTCAGGCTGCAAGAATATTTTATCTCGGTAAATAATGTCGAACAATCGACATATATTTTCGAATTAGACATGTTCTCCCGACAACTTTGTCACATTCGCCAAAAATTTCTAATAAATTCATTAAGGCTTCATTTGTATATCTTTCTTGAGCCATTATTTATAGAGAAACCTCGAAACAAAACACCTGTTAGGCAATAATTGTTCATTTTGACATTTATGGATTGATTTATTGATATATCGATCTATGAACGACATAGAGAAAATAACAATACAAAAGGAATTAACGCTTATTGAATCAATCTGAAATCTAATGAACGCATATAACTCGGAATTCAGTTAAGATAGTTATAGGGACGTGAATAGAAAAATTGTAGAGTGTATTGTACTGATTCCAAAATTTGAAAAATATACTAGGTGTCTAATTTGAAAAAAACAGATTTTTTTACGATTTTGTAACTTGGCAAATGAGGATTTTTTGTCTATCCTGTATAACTGACTACTATAAATTCGAAAGCAGTGACATAGATAAGATCAATATCTTATGACTTGCTAAATTTCTGACTGAAATCTCAAATATTGAGCGAACTAGAGTCTTTTTCTTAACACGCCAATTTGATAAAAAATGTCGAAAAATAATTAATAACTCAAAAACCGTTAAAGATAGGTATGAAAAAGTAGAGTGAATAGATTTAATATTGCATGGTGTATCATAAAAAAAAATAGAAATACCGGATGTCCCATTTAAATAACAAAGTTGTTGCTGAATTGTCGCTCATCCGGCAACACTGGAAATGTGAAATTATTTTAAAAATGTACCTTACATGGCCAAATATCGATCCACAAAGTTTGAAATATTCCCAATCAATAGTTTCCATAATAATCTAATAGGCTACTCACCTTGGGACACCCGATATACGGGGGTTCAAAAAAGAAGTGATCCCGTCTATAGGATAGATAGAAAACTGAAAAATAATTGGGGTTTTTTTCAGTAAAAAATTTTCGTTAGGCCATCCGTATTTATTTATTCATTTATTTATTTATTTATTTATACAATTCGGAATACAAACAGGTGATACCACCCAACATAGTATCCACTATTTAAAAAGTACAAAGTGTGTTAACAATTACAGGTGAAGAAAGGGGAAGTTAAATATAATTCACAGATCAAACAAAATGTAGTCAATAAAAAAAATACTAGAGAAAATAAAATATAGAAAACCAATAAAAAAACAGTTTCATCGAAGTGAGATCTTATTGAGATAAATACTTTTTTTTTAGTTTTTGCTTAATTGAATTTTGACTAAGATTGAATAAGTCAACATCACTAAAAGTATTACAGCATCGCATCATCCTGCAAAGAGGGGAATTCATCGCACTGTTGGTATTGCGAAAGGGAATATGAAACAAATTACCAAGATTAAGGGCGTTGGAGAAAAAATAATTCTGCATTTTTTACGAGCAAGTTACACGGTTCGTACTATGTAGTATTGAAGTTTTCAATATCAGTTTTGTTAAGCAAAATTTCAAAACAACTTGAACATCATATAATTTCACGCCAAAAAGGTACTCTTCATGAAACTCGATATTCTGTACCGATTTCGGAATATTTCGATTTGAAAATTATGAAGTATTAATCAATGCTGGTATGAAGTAATGATATATTTATTAATTTGAACAAAAAATCACATGATAAAAATTTAAAAAAAGGCTTATAACATAAGATATAATTCAATTAGAGTGTGCGTTCAAAATGTCCTTCGTTTTTATGAATACAGGAGTCAATCCTTTTTTCTAAAGAATTCATTAACTTTCGAAACGGTTGGGTGTTGGGAGCCAGCTATCAGTTCATTCAAGAATCGTTGAATTCTGTCTTTCAATTCTTGAGGTATAGCATGATTCATGATTCTTTTCTTCAAGGTATGACCAAACTGTGTAATCCAAGGGATTGAAATCGCATGACCAAGGAGGCCAATGAATTGGAGCTTCTGCACCTCTACCAATCCATCGATTCGGAAAATCCTTACTCAGCCAAATACTACACTCACCACTTATAAATAATTCATAATTTTATCAATATTTTTTACTAGCATCAATTTATACTTCATAATTCTGAATCAAAATATTCCGAAACCGGTACAAACTATCAAGTTTCATCAGGAGTACCTGCTTGATGAATTTAATATTAGAAAAGTAATGGTCGAAACTATTTGGTACGAACCGTGTAACTAGCTCCCTCTATGAGAGCCAAACATAAAAACAATTTCATTGCATGTATCATATTCCAGAACATATTCGTATGAGATTTCATTACAGTGCCAGTAGTTTCAGCAAATTGGTGAAAAATGTGTATAATTTTTTTTTCTTCAACACCCTTTATCTTGAAAACGGATGGCGTTACGAAAAATTTCTACTACACAAACCCCCTATTTTCCAGTTTTCTTCATATCCTTGAGACCTTGTATAACCTACTCCATTTCCAATTGTCATTCAGAAGTGGTCAATTGACATTCAGAAAAAAACTTGTATTTCAGATTAGTCAATTGTATTTCAAAAAACATCAAATGTTATTCAGATTTGTCAATTGAATTTCAGAAAATATCAAATGAAATTCAATTGAGTGGAATGAAAATTAAATAATTAAAATAATTAAAAGAAAAGCGTTCTCACATATTTTTGAGATTCAAAGTTGTTGAAACGAATCAACATATTTTCTGTTGGTGGGATAATTACTGATCTAATGCAGGAATACACACCGGAAACGCAAAACACCTATTTCTCCTCTTTGGACATAAGTAAAGTGAAAACTAATGTAGACATAAATTAACGATCAAGAATAACGAAATCGAAACCTACGCTGTCACTTTTATCTATCTGAAATAAAAGGCCAATTTTCACTTAGGAAAATCATCCTCGTCCATATAGAGCGGGGTAATTCCCCATCATGATCACAATAGGAAACTAATTTGCTTCTCGGGATCTATTCAGGGTTCCATATATGGGTGTCGCGACATCGTATCAATAATCAAGATAATCGATGAAATGGAAACGCATTCTGAAGATTGGAAGAGAAATTCTGGGAAACGTATCCATTGTAACGAGCAGGAGAAAAACTGATGCAGCGATTTATTAGAGAATTGCAAGAAATGAGTGCCTCCCATTACAATTGTTACTGGAAATATATAAAAAATAGTTGTTCGAGCATAATTTAAATAAAATAGATAGATAATTGTTCTTTATTGCTTAGCAAATAGATAGACCTTGAGTCTTTCAGCCTTGAATAGAATATATAACGTGTTTTTTCTCAATTTCATCCTAGGTACATCGCAAACTGTGTTTTATTATGTGAAGCAGACGACAAAAGCAAACTTTTGTGTCAATCGATATATTTACAACTTTATTTCATCCTGGGAAAAATGATCACAGTCAATATATTCTCATCTGTTTGAATATAATGACTCAGTTCAGAATTCGACTCTCTCGATATATCTGATACCTTTTTGTGCCATAAGGACTAGAACCAGAGGGTTGAGAGAGTAGTTATTTATTTATTTCAGTATCGTAAAGAGTTCATTACAGTTCTAAAAGTAGTGCTCTAATGAATTCATTACAGCATTGTTTTAAGTAATATTTTTCGTTTTTTGGTTGTCAGTACAGACCTCCGATCCTATCAATTTTCAAATCAAATCAATTCAAATTCCGTAAACTGTCAAATTTTGTAAGTCATACCAACTGTCAAGATACAATACGAAAGTCACTAATCTGAATTTTCATTTGAAAATCGAGAGTATTTCACAACACTTGATTCAAATAGAGAACATATCGTCTAAAACTCGTGGCAGAAGGCAATTCCAACACTCATACTTTCGAAAACTCTCTCCCTCGTCGCTCGTTTTCGAATTTCGCATTCTTGTTGGAATAGGAACTTATTCTGCAACTTGTTTTAGAATATACTATTTTGATACAAGTGCAAAAAGCATTGATGTTCTAACACGAGTTAAAATTCGAAAACGAGCAACGCAGTGACTCGTTTTTAAATGTACGAGTGTTAGAATTAACTTTTTGTACGAGTATCATCCATTATTTCCTCTAATTCGTTGAATTTTAATCGAAATTAATATTTTCATAAATATCGTTTGGTGATTTTTGCACTGGAAAATATTGATTGGCAGAACTGTTTTCTCTTTTATTGATTTGACAGATAATTAATAAATCCGTGGCAGAAGGCCTACATGTAATCAATAAATATTACTATGAATGAAATATTCTCGCATGATTTCGTTCTATAAGATGTGGTAGAATGAACTGACTTGACACAGAATTAGAGAAATGAATTTAAATTTGAAAGCTCCTGAATACAGCCTTGATACTCTCGGAGGAAAGCTAACTTTTTCAAGTGTTTTATTAGAACTTTTCGAGGAAGGATTTGTCATTCGAATTGAACATTTTGTTTTTTGTTTCAGAGTACATGATCTTGAATTGTAAAATAGTTTCAAGCAGAATCTACTTCGGGTTCTACTGGAAACAAATATGAACTTCGTTCATTCAAATATAACACTCCGTATATTTGAACATATTTGATTTCTTCGTTCAAATACACACAAATTTGATGTAATGTTGAGTAATAGCCTAATTGTTAAATTTTCTGTCAGAGAAATTGTCACAAATTAGTCAAGAAACAATTAGTAATTTTTTTTAAATAATAAAAGAAAGGCCCCTGCGTAAAAATTTGAGCACTTATTCGTCAGGTGCCAAAACTTTACAAGAAGAAATTGTTGCCTAACAATGAACACAAAGAAAACACTTTGAACTCTGAAGAGTAACGTTTCGGAGTCTAAATCAGACCCCTTCGTCAGACAATTTTTATTTTTCATACAACTTCCTAGAATCGTGACAAAATTTTGATTTTTTAATTGACATTTGTAAATATATGATGAACATGGATTAATATTGATTACTAGATGTTGATATCGTTATTTTATTTCAAAATTCCCCGAAACCAGTTTTTTTTTCAATAAATCTATCCAAATTCGATCGATTCCTACTGAAAAATTGGCGAGATTATTAGCCTCATCCTCCTTGATTTTTCTTTTATAATTATCAGGTTTCGTCATCAGACTTTTTGTGTCATTCCAATCCATCATGTGATTGCCGGTATTGGAACTCACATGATCTGCTACCAATATCTATCTCTATTTCTTATATTTTTCTTATGTTCACGTTTACCAAACGAAAGATACGTAACAGTGCGATAAAGTTCAATGCACTATAGCAGGTGAGGAAGCGGATTTATTCAGAAACGATATATATTTTGCATCAAAAAAATGGCGTGGACGAGTTTTCCAATGCGAGAGTGTTAAAATATGATTCACGTACGAGTATCATCCGTTATTTTGACAAATTCAATGAATTTTATTTGAAATTGATGAAATATTGGAATAAATATCATCAAGTGATTTTTGCATTGAAAAATATTAGTTGGTAAAACTGCACCCTGTGTCAATTTGACAGTTAATGGATAAATCGTTGAGAGGAGAGTTTAGAGAATCAACATATATTGAAGAAAAATCCATCGCTGAATTGAGCTGCCATACCACATGATCTGCTACCAATATCTCTATATTTTTAATGTTATTCTTATGTTCACGTTTTCTAATTTCTAATGGTCTTGATGTTTCTCCTGTATAAGATTTTCCACAAATATAGAGAATATTGTAAATACAATTTCTTGATTTTTAGTTCTCATTCAAATTTTTAGTTTTTGTTAATAAAGATCGTAAATAATTTTTTGTTTGAAAAACAGTTCTCATGTTGAATTTAGAACCAATTCTTTTAATTTTTTCTGAAAGTCCGCATGAACCTAAGGAATAAAATTTATTAAAATTGGTTGTTCTTGACGGTTTGTTGTTGGTTCCTGATTGTTATTATCGTTTTGACGCAAAATTGTTCTCTCTTAATTTGAAATTCGCTGGATATTGATTTTCCTCAAGAATATCTTTAATGAAATTAATCTCGTCAGCTCGTATTTCAGTTTACGATGAAATTTACTGAGATCTATCAAGAAGTGTTTTTATAATACCTCTTTTAACAGTTATTCGATGATTAGAATGAAATTCAGATATCGATTTGTGTGTGTCTTTTTTCTGAATACACTTGTTTCAAAATGATTTGGAAATTTTCTTATCGAAACATCTAAGAAGGAAAGTATATTATTTTGTTTCAACTCCATTGTGAATTTTATAGTAGGTTCTGTATTATTGATATGATTGAAAAATTTCATCAATTCTTCTCTGCCATGTTCCCAAACTAACCACTATTAACTTACTATCAATGAAAATATTTCATAACGAATCATCTTGAGGAATATTCACGTGATCTGAAGAACATCTTGATGTTCCACGGACGGAGAAAAACAGAGTCTCCACCAATCTACCAGAAATTCTTCATATGAAATGAAAAAAGGAGAGAAGCAAATACAACCAATTATTTATAATAATGAATTGAATTGATTTCAAATAAAACGCTCATTTCAGAAATGCATTCGTTACTCTTAAATATAGTCTTAGGGCCAGTTTCATAATAAACCCCTTAAAGTCACTTTAGTAAAAGTCGGCTTTAGTTAAAGCCGACTTTAAAAGTCCACCCGATTTCATAATGAAAATAAATGGGACTTTACGTAAAGGCGACTTTAGGTGAAATGTTGTATGTTGGCATAACTGAAATCGTTTCATTTGACCTAAAATGGACAGTTGCAGTTGTATTTAACCACAGCCATCTTGAAATTGAAGCAGGTTATGTTATTTTCATGTCTTGTGGATATGACGTTCAGGTTCAAATTTGAAATATACAACTAGAAATTTGGGGGAAAATACCAATCCCAAACTGAATATTACAAAAAAAAAATGGAATTGATGATTGTGGCTGACAAAAGGGAGCATTGCCTCAGATTAACATCATTAAATTTAGAAATCGAAATAGGAAAAAAAATTGAATAAACATAATCTTTGAATAAGCATTTATTTTCACCATTGCATCAGCTTAATATAGCAAAATATATACCATAACATTCTTCGTATGATACTATAGTATCATACGATACTATCATCACTAGTATCATACGATACTATAGAGCCAGGGGAAAAAACCTCAGCTGAAAACACCTGTCTCCCCATAAAAAAAAATAAAATAAAATTCTGAATATTCTATATAGAAGGACATCACGACTATCGGAAGGGCTCTTCGGAGGAAGGATTTTCAAACATAAACTCCAACCTGAAAAGAAAAAAAGACCGAACAGCGAGAGAATTCAAATTGATCTTAAATTTTCAACCCATTGCAAAAATGAGTTCGATATATTGTGTAGGGCTCTAATACCATCTTGGAATTTATAAATCGAACAATTATTAATTAGGTGTTCAACTGTTTCCTCTGATTCACCACATTCACAATTAGGACTATCAAGTGAATTCCACTTGAGAAGCATGCTGTTGGTACGACCATGACCTGTTCTTATTCGATTAAGAAGGGGCCATATTCTCCTGGGAAGGTTAAAACCAGGAACTTTATTCGATGGATCAGATATTAGATCGGATTTCCAGATTTCCTTGTAGCTGAAGTTCGAATTCAGAAAGTTATTCGACCAAATAGGTTTATGGGATTTCAGTCTTGGAATTCTAATTTCTGGAACGTAGGAAAGTAAATAGCAAAATGACCTGTTTTGATTGAATTTTAACATGTTTCCCATTGACTGAATCAGCAAAAAAATTTTAATTATCACCTAATTCATTTTCAAAATTATTGATAGGAAACATGTCATTGAAATCATTTGTGTGAACTGCATGTTTACCATGAGCCGTATGGTGTCTAATTGTAGTCTCATTTCGAAATTGGAAATCTATACGTTTCCATACTCTCATTTTCGTATTCTCATTCCACTTGTGAAAGTCGATTTTGAATTTCGAAATAAAACACAACATAACTAACCTCAAATGAGTTGACAGTTTGAACACGAGAGGTTAGGAATTCAGGGCTAAAGGATACTTTAGCTGCTAAAGTCCCGAATTTAGGCCTTTAAATATAAAGTGGCTTTAAGAAAGTTAAATGTGTTATGAAACCGAAATATTGAACTTGAAGGAGCTTTAAAATTAAAGGGACTTTAAAACTGATTATAAAACTGGCCCTTAATGATTCAGAATACAACATGTTCTCCTAAGAAGTTCAATTGAAGGATCAGCAATAAGATCATTGTTGAAAAACTTGCATGCATATTCATTTATTTATTTAACAATGAGATACAGATAGGTATGAAACCCACTAAAGTATCCACACATAACATAATTTAATTACGAAAAATATGAGTACATCACATATGAATTACAATTTTGTATAAAAATAAAAGGAAATTAACAATTTGGGTCAAACAAATAATCACACAAAAAAGAACCCTACTCTCAGAACTAAATCAATCACAATCATATACAGTTTTTGTTTTTCAAAATATTACGAACTTGTCTGAGGGACATTGAGAAACAGTTGACATGTTGTGTGGACATATTACTGGTGGACATATCATTCAGATTGCCAATTTTTCTTGTTGCTTCTATTTATATTGATTGAAAAATTTGACCTTATTTTCTAGAATATAGGAAAATATGGGAAATGAAATTGGAAAGGAATTAAATTCCAAAATTCAAAGTTCTTGTCAATCTGCGAATGTGGGAAGAAACAATGGTTCAGAGGACTGGTAACCAGGAAGAAGGTGAAGATATGATAGTTCCAGTGATAATCCTGATAGAAAAATTTAGTAATTTTTCTTACATGAAATGTTGATGATATTACCATTTAATTTTGTTAAGGTCAATGAGTATATTAAATTTTATTGATACGAAGAAAACGTGATACTCGTAAATTCCTTTCTCTTGAATGTCTTTTTGCCACCCACGCTTGTTGCCTCAAATAGGTCCACAACTTCCTACCAATTAGTTAAATTTGAAGACGGCCATCAAACTCAGCTTTCAACTGAAGGCTTGCTTTGAGCTGGCTGCAATTAATGAATGAGCACCCATCTGCGTTCGCGTGGGACTATTAGTAGCAGTTTTCGAGTCCAATGTTGCGAGGTACACGAAAAGGTGATTAAGTAATCTATAACCAATATTTCAATACTATTTATAGCTTCTGAACGCAAGAGATCGAAGAATCTCAATTAATTATCTACATCGCTTTAATCATGATATTTCACGAGTTGAAAATATTGCCGATTGTTCGGCAATTCATCAAATGCGGTCTCACAAACGAGGCCAAGAATGCCACGCCATTCTGAAAATAATAATATTATCATAATCAATATATGTATGAATAATTTCTTTTATTATGAATCGGCATTGACTTCTCAACTGAAGTTGAATGAATTCAGGAATAGAACTTGAATAAATTAGTGACTATTTGTGAACTCTGATGTTTCAGGTGTGCATGAAGCATTCATTATTGAAACTTTCGGAATTAATGAATGAGCTGCTGTGAAGTGTGCGAGTGTTTTACGTGTAATACGAAAAACATATGCAAATATCAATAACTGAAGAATAGTGGTGACTGTTTATTTCGGCAATTAAATTCACAATATTAGGTATTGTTATTCATCTGCGACAAATCAAAGTCTCATCATGTGAAATCAAATAAGCTTCGATGTTTGAATGCTGTACTGCTGGTTCTCATAATGATATTGAAAAAAAATAATATATTTTAAATATTATTCATTAGGAATTGAAGTAATAATGAGTGTACCTTCTTAGTACACTGACTAAAGTAGATGATCCGAACCTACAACGACCTTCACTGAGGTGATAATAGAATGAAACCTATTTTGTAATAAACTTAACATGTTAAATAATGTATAAAAAGTAGGTTGCCTGAAAGAGTTAATGAAAAAATATATTGAAAATCGGTTGTCTATAAAAGTCATAGACAGAATATTTTTGATTATTTTTGGAATAATGATTTTTCAATAAATTTTGCAACTTCATGATGAGAAGAAAATTTCATACTGGACTTATAGTATGAAACATATAGAATATGTAGACATAGGCTTGCCTATGATTTTCAGAATTGTGTTTTGATTTGTTTCGCTAGTCTATGTGCAGGGTGAGCAAAATTGCTAATACTTGAACTACAACTTTTCAACCGTGAGAGATAGAGGAAACACTTTACGGTGATCTTTTTTAGAGAAACTGATAATGCCATCAACTGCATTCCTCTATCTTCTTTTGTTTTCGAGTTATAGCCTAAAATCGAAATTTGAGCAATTTCAACTTTAGCCATTATCTCCGTTCCTGTTTGTGCTAGGATGTTGAAATGAAAGTATAATGCAGGCACGTTTTTCATATCAATCCAGTAGCGTACTTTGTTTTTTCCAAGAGGTTTCCTTGCTGAGCTACAACATAAAAATGTGATTTTTCTTATGGAAATAATGGTAAAAAAGGCTTAGAAAGAATCGCCATTTTTTTCCTTTTCAGAAATATATCAAACATCATAGATCGTCCTCAGATTCATTCAGTCATCATGAAAAATATAGTTTGTATTTGAAATTTGAAATATTGAGTATTAAGTAGGCTGAATCAAAGAATAATATGTCTCTACGCATGGTGTCATTATTATTATGCCATTAAATACTTGATTCAATTCTCTGTGGTTTGATCTCTGTTCAGAACAACTGTCAATACGAAATCATTATTGCCGCTAAAATAAAAAAATTTAACATATCATATTTCTTGTAGTTTGCGAACATTTCCGTATTGCCGGCAATAATAACTTCGAATTCTAGTAATTGACAATTAATCTGAACAGAGATCGAATCACGGAGAATTGAATCAAGTATTCAATGGCAAAATAATAATGACACCATGCGTAGAGACATATTATTCTGTGATTCAGCCTACTTAATACTCAATATTTTAAATTTCAAATATAAACTATATTTTTCATGATGACTGAATGAATCTGAGGACGATGTATGATATATTTCTGAAACGGGAAAAAATGGTGATTCTTTTTGAGCCATTTCGAACTATTGTTTTCATAAGAAAAACACAACTCTATGTTAGAGCTCAGCAAGGAAACCTCTCGGGAAAAAAACAAAGTACGCTACTGGATTGCTATGAAAATAATGCCTCTATAATGTTTTCATTTCAACATCCTAGCACAAACAGAAACGGAAATAATGAAATCGCCCAAATTTCAATTCTGGCCTGTAACTCGAAAACAAAAGAAGATAGAGAAATGCAGTTGATGGCATTATCAGTTTCTCTGAAAAATACCACCGTAACCTGTCATTCATTTTCCTCTATCTCTCACGGTAAAAATGTTGTAGTTCAGGTATCACCATTTTGCCTTTTTTTTGAAACATAGATGAATTCAAAATAGTAATCATCGAAATGAAAACCATTTTCAATTCCCAGGCTCAGAGATCATGAGGTTGGAGAAATGATATAAGATTTTGTCACTGAGATGAGAGGTATATCGGTTTTGACCTTGTTTGGCCTCATCAGTATCCCATACATCTCAAGGAAAAAATCTTCATAAAAAACTTCGATGTTTGAAGCAATTAGTTGTGAAGTACTGAGTAAAATATTACAAAGTACTAAAGTGATGACATCCAATTGCGTCAAAATGATGTTTCACATCTCGCATCAAATCCTTAAAAAGAAATCTGTACTTCCTCTTTCACAGTCGCAAAAAGAACTGGGGTTTTTCCATCACTTTGAGAAACTTGCAAGTGGGCCCTGAATAGAGCCACTGCTAAAATCTCATTCAGTGAAAGAGGAAGTGCAGATTTCTTTTTTAGCATTTGATTGGAGATGTGAAACTTCATTTTAACGCAATTGGATGTCACCACTTGAGTACTTTGCAATATTTTACTCAGTACTTCACAACTAATTGCTTCAAATATCGAAGTTTCTTATGAAGATTTTGTCCCTGAGATGTATGGGATACTGATGAGGCCAAACAAGGCCGAAACCGGTATATCTCTCATCTCAGTGACAAGATCTAATATCATGTCTCCAACCTCATGTTAGATATCCTGAGCCTGGGAATTGAAAATGGTATTCATTTCGATGATTACTATTTTGATTTCATCCGTAAAGGCAAAGAATTTTTTTTTTGCTTAAAAACCAATTTTGCCCACCCTGTACAGGGCTTTTTTTTCGTTCTCTCAGCTATTGGAATTTCTAATCTGAAATAAGAATCCCTTTCTAAATATTTCATATCGAGGCGATCTCAAGTGATCGTACTCTTCTTAGTTCAACTCTCCATATACTATTTCGATATAGTTTTTCTATTTAATTCAAGCAGTCATATATTCAAAAATTTTTTCTCAATCTGCAGGAGTGCCACGAGAATTCATTTCTGTTAACTGAAGGTTTCTCAATGTCTTTTAAACTTCCAAAATAGGTTTGTTGGCTGTTTCCTATTCAGGGTGATGATCTTGATGATTAACGAAAATATCGATAGAATAGATACTCGATATTGAGAAAATGCTCCTAATTCGTATAGAAATCAGTGTAGTCTCCCCCACGTACGAAATTCATTTGATTTCTAGTGATTCTATCGTCCAATAGAGCAGTGTGAAACTTTATCCCAAAATTAGAAATCGCCCTGTATAATTCAACAAAGGATGAAAGATCCTGCATGGAGGGGTCCATCTAAGTGTCTTCTACGTCTGTGCGAATTATTTACAGTTAAACATTATTTGTCCTGTACATATATAATTCAATACATACATAGCTATCATGAACTCTTTTGCTGCTGAAAAATTAAAACAAAAAATTCCATGAAATCATTTGCATTATTTGATTGATTGATTTGATAGTTTTGTGAATGGTTTGAGAAAATCCACAATCTTAATCTCATTCCAACTTTTCCCAATATTTTCCGTCGTAGAATACAGTGATGAATAAGTTGTCCATTAATTCTGTGACAACTTCTTTCGGGATATATAGTTATCAAGTCTTCAACTCATTTTTTCATCAGCTTCTTCAAACATTTCCTAGTTCTAAGATCAATGAATAGAATCCAATACACAATCACTGACGTTCAACTGCTCGAGGCAACTTTTGTAGCAGAGAAAAATCTCAGGCGGCTTTCACGTAGATCTCTGATGATATTCAAATGACACCACATATCAGATTTCAGAATGCAATTAAAACTAGCTGAACGTATTTCATTTCCGATATCAGATGAATGGGTGCATTCCAGTATATGCGACTAGCTAATAATATAATGTATTGAAAAGTTCTGTCACAAAAAAATAATGATATCTTGGGAAGTTCGATTCTTGAAAAATGAACGTTTAGAATATCTTACGAAACGAAAGATACGTAACAGTGCGACAAAGTTCAATGCACTATAGCAGGTGAGGAATCGGATTTATTCAGAAACGATATAAATTTTTGCGACATTTATGAATGGTGATATTCTTGAATGAGTTCAAAGAAAATGGAACCACGATGTGGCGAGTTTTTCAAGTATTTTAATATGACTCACGTACGAGTATCATCCGTTATTTTGTCTAATTGAATGAATTTAATTTGAAATTGATGGAATATTGGCATAAATATGCCAATGTATTGTAAACTATTGGTTGGTAAAACTGTACCCTGTGTCACCAATTTGACAGATAATGGACAAATCATTGAGAGGAGACTTTAGAGTATCAACATATAATAAAGAAATATCCATCGCTGAATTGAGCTGTCTAACCATCTCCTGAAGTAAGTCGAGAATGAATCCACGACGACGGCCGAAATGATCGAAAAAAAAACTGATATTGAACGATGGCCTCCAAAGCCTCAATCAATTCGTTTGTGCATGTCTGTCGAAACTGAATCTATAGTTTTTCACAAAACTCTGCTTACTTCCTTGAATGATTGCTACAGAATTGATTCACATTTTAATTAATTTCCTTTGTTCTAGGTATCCAGCTCTTCGTCAGATGCGAGTTTGTAGGCCGAAATGATGTTATAATAGTTGTTACAATAGGTAAGACTTCAAATATTTATTTTATCATGTTTCAATATGTACAGGGAGGGCAAAATTGGTGAGACCTGAACTACAACTTTTTAACCCAACGAAATAAAGGAAAATGAATGTCACATTACGGTCGTCTTTTTTAGATAAACTGGTAATGCCACCAACTGTATTCCTCTATCTTCTTTTGTTTTCGAGTTATAGGCTAAAATTTAGATTTGGACTATTTCAAGTTTGGTCTGTTTGTGGTAGGATGTTGAAATGAAAACATTATACAGACACTTTTTATATAGCAATCAAGTAGCGCACTGTTTTTTCCCAAGAGGTTTCCTTGCTGAGATATATCATAAAATTGTATTTTTTCTTATAGAAACAATAGTTTGAAATGACTCAGAAAGAATCACCTTTTCATTCCGTTCGAAAATATATAAGTCGCGTAAAACACTCCATCCTCATATTTTTGTAAGTATGCTCTAGAAAATGCTTCAACAGGTTGATCTGTTGACACCAAATCGAAATTTTTGAGTATATTCATTAAAAAGAATTGCAGAACAATGATGTGTCACTCGAACCCAAAATGTATTTGAGAATCTTGAAGGGTTCTGCCACCCAGATTAGGGGTATGATCATAGATAGCAGTCAAAAGTCTTGTTTGAGCATTTTCTAGAGCTAACTCGAGAAAATATTGGTCTGTCTTACGTGTATAATGTGTTAAAAAATTTTTATACGAAAAAAAATAATGATTCTTTCTGAGTCTCTATAATTCCACTTGTTGTTTCGAGCATTTCGGCCGTCGTCGTGGATTAGCTAATTCTCGACGTTTCGCAAGTTCGAGAGTCTGGCATCTTCAGGAGTTATACTTTAAGGAGATGTTCTTTCTGAAATGAGCTGCCTCATGAGCTGTTAATCAGGCAGCTTATTTCAGAGCGAACATCTCCTGAAAGTATAACTCCTGAAGACGCCATACACTCGAACTTGCGAAACGTAGAGAACTAATCCACGACGACCGCCGAAATGCTCGAAACAAAAAATGACATTGAACGATGTTTTAATTTCAACATCCTAGCACAAACAGAAACAGATATAATGTCCAAAGTTGAAATGGCCAAAATTTAAATTTCGGACTATAACTCGAAAACGAAAAGAAATGCAGTTGATAGCCTTATCAGTTTCTAGGAAAAATACGTATCATGTCATTCATTTTCCTCTATCTCTTTCGGGAAGTTGTAGTTCAGATATCACAAATTTTGCCAACTAAAAAGATCCACATTTCAATCGATACACTTAGTTTTTATGAGATGAATGCAGGAGAATATTTTTATTGGTTTCCAGAATAAATCCGCACAAGTACCAGTCTATTTCAAATCGCATTTGAAATAACTCATATAGATATGATTGAGGTCATCAATTTAATTAGAAAAGCAACAAAGGAAATATATTTTTCAAAAACTAATAGAGATAACAATAATGAATCACTTGGTAATAACTAAGAATGATGATCAAGTTTCACAGAAGATGCTCAAACCGTTGACCTTCCGCAGCAATGCACAGTCGACACTTTTTCTCGATACTGTTCACCGTATTGAATATATGAATATTTGAAACTGAGTTCAAACAGTTTAGGAAATTTTCTTTGAGTTCATTCATGTTCTCATAATTATTTCCATAAACTTAATCTTTTATATGTCTCCAGAAAAAAAATCCAACGGTGACAAATCAGGTGAACGAGCCGGCCATCTTATGGACCCTTGGTTTTCTATCCATTTATTGCTGGAGTTGTTTCCTAATTTTTCACTAATAATTCTGCTGTTGTGAGATGGGGCACCATCTTGTTTGAAGTAAATATTTCCTCTCTCGAAAGAGGTGAGTTGTCTAAATATTCTCCTACAATGTGCTGCTCAATTATTTCTCCATAACGTTGACATTGAGTAAAGAGCATAGAAATGAAAAGATTACTAGAAAGAGGTTGTGGTAATTATACGATACTAAATTTTTCTGTGAATATCGACAATTGAAACCATAACAAGTATTGAGACTCAATACTACTCTTGTAAGTTCCTCCGAAAAAGAGATCGAGAATGGAGTATCAGATTTTGTCTATCTACTCTGGTTCAAAAGTTGTAGTGCTAAAACATCGAAGTATGCCCACCCTGGACGGGATATCACGAATTGCTCGATTATGGCTGCCTCTGGAACTAGACTAGACAGGTAAAAACATTAATTTTCGTGAAATTGTTCGAAAATAATCAAAAACTATAAACAATTTTTACAAGCACTACCACCAGACACTGACTTAAATTTTTTTATCTCAAATTTTTTTTTGTATGATATAAAATAAAGAAGAATGCGTTTGTATTCAGGATGAGAAAGTTTTTTTTAACCCTCAGTACCTAAAGGAGATTGAAAAAATTCAAGAAGTTTTATTTTACGATATTTTCTTAAATGCAAAAGTGAAGGCAACATATCTACACCATGTCAAGGTGTAGATATGTATATTTTAGATTAGTCACTTTAATTTCAGAAGGCGTCAATTGAATTTCAGATTAGTCAATTGAATTTCAGATTAGTCAATTGAATTTCAGAAAACATCAAATGTATTTCAATTGAATTCTGGATAGCATTCGATGTTTTCTGGAATACAATTGACTAATCTGAAATACAATTGACAATTGATGTTCTCTAAATGTCAATTGACGATTTCTGAATTAAAATTGGAAATGGTGTAGTCCAGAAGTACCAGAAACCGTCAAAATCAACCAATTTGTTGTGGAAAAATGAATGGATTCGTCACAAAATTAGATAAAATATATTACTCATGACTCACAATAAATTGAAGCCAAATACGAAATTATATTTTGTTGCCAGAAAAGAATCGATGTTAATTCTTTCGCCAGGTATAGATCGTCCTTAAAGTGGGCGAATAAGATAATGTTATCGAATTTCTCTGTTCCCATTGAATCTCAAATGCCTGATCATAGGGAACACCTTCGTTTCGCCTCTCATTTCCCATTGAAAGTCATTCCGAATCTCTTCATCTGTTGTTGAAGAATTACCAGGAAGTTCTCCGACAGCAAATGCAATAATATTAATACAATAATAATTCAAACCTTGCCATTAAACCATACTGCTGTAAGATAGTTCTAGATGAACGCAAGGTCGTTCGCCTTAAACAATGGCCTTATCTTTCACTACAATAACTCTTCTTTCAATGAAATGGGCACAAGAAATGCTAAGTTATAGGCGATAAAACGATATGTGGAAAGTTGGAACGTTTATCATTAGAGTTCATAGTAATGTGGAATGATAGACGCCATGAATAGAGAAAGGAAGAAAGATGCAAAACCCAAGAAATCATTTCATGGCATTGATTGTTGATAAGACAGTCAATTCAGGATTGCAGTTAATTATGTATGTAACTCGTGGCTTCTATTTGAAGATAATGCCCATTGAGATAAAAAATAATGCAATATTGTAGTTCATATATTATATTGCATTTACAATGAGGGTAATACGAAACAATTGAGTTCATGTCATTCCGACCCTCAGGAAACTACTTGATACTCAGAGTATTTACAAATAAGTGAGATATTCGACAAAACTTTAATTATGTTGATAAAAGTTCACTGATGACCTCAAAACAGTACCATAAAACGGAGTAACTTTTAACGATTTTTTGTTTCAAACCTATATTTCTCCAATTAGGCAGCAAATGAAAAATTTCAGAAAAATATATAGCCTTGTCATCCGTTATAACTTTGATTTAAAGTTATCTAACGGTCGGGGCTACATTGAACGTGATGAAACCACGTGACATCAATTCAATTCCCCTGACAAAGTTTCTCTGAACATCTCAATACTAAAAAATAGTTTTTCTTGAAAAAAAAAAACACTCAACAGAATTTTTGTAATTGAATTATATTATACAGGGTGATCCACGGTCGATGGTACGTTAGACGTTTACGGCTAACAAAAAGCAGAATTCATTGAAAATTTGGTTTCTTAGACAAGGACAGATGCTCTATCGATCTAAAATATTTTCAGTGCTGCGGTGTTGCCGCTTATGTCAAAAAGTAGTTACTTCTTTGGCATTTCAAATGGCACACCCTGTATATTATTGCACTTTTCTGTTCATCGTAGTAACACGATTATTTTGGTATTACTTTCTCATACTTATCCTCAGCGGTTCCTGAATAATTAAATAATTTCATCTTTTTTGTGCAAAAACATAGCTCTGGTTAAATATCCATAACTTCAGTACTATTAATCTTAGGAAGCTGAAATTTCCTATGCAAAATGCTAAGATTCTATGCATCATGTAAGTGCAGGGACAGGCCCATGGGGGGATGGGGGGTATGATTCCCCCAATGTTGAATGAAGTTTGCAAATTTTCAAAGCAGTCGGAAGATTTACAAAGGAGTTGGAAAAATTTCAGAGCAGTTAGAAAAAATTTCGAAAGGTTTGAAAAAATTCCGAAGCAGTTGGTGAAATTTTAAAGCAGTTTGAATACACTGCGCAAAAAAATTAACGCACATTCTGAAAATCTCAATTTTAATGAAAGTTAACTCTACATTGACTTTATAACTTATTTTTTATGTTCTCCCAGGAAGGTTTTGAACGAAACAAGACACATTAAATGGAAGAAAAATTCAGGATTTCACCGAATCTTATGTGAAAGAAGAGAAATGAACAATCTTCAATTTACTGAAATGCTGATAAGTGATTTAATACTTGGTATTTCCACCCCTTGCGTTAATTACAGTTCGGCAACGACAGTTTATACTCAAAATGAGTGATCTGAAAATGTTCTGATCTAATCTTTCCCAGATTTCTCCGAGTTGGATTTCTAAGTCATTAAGAGTAGCTGTATGATTTTCTGAACTTCTCAGCCTTCTACTGAGGTTGCACCAAACCTGCTCAATCGGATTGAGATCTGGACTTCTTGCTGGTCGTTCCATTCGAGAGACTTCAAACTCTTCAAGGTACTCCTGAACGATGCGCGCACGATGGGGTCTGGCATTGTCGTCCATAAAAATGAAATTTTCACCAATGTATGGGGCAAATGGTACTACATGCTCTTCAAGAACGTTCCTTATATACTTATCAGGATTCATAGCTCCATTATCAACGACCACTAGGTCTGAGCGAGCAGTCAAAGATATTCCACCCCATACCATAATCGATCCTCCCCCGAAACCAGTAGTATTCAGGAAATTGCACTGAGCATATCTTTCATATGAACGTCTGTATACAAGGGAATCTAGACTCATCTGTGAAGAGAAATCTTTCCCAATCGGCCTCTTCTCAATTGATATTCTCTCTCGCAAAATCCAAACGCGCTCTTCGATGGGCTGGGGTAAGAGCTGGGCCTCTTGCCGCAACACGAGGCCTTAAATCATCTTCTCTGAGGCGATTTCTTATTGTCTGAGAGCTAATTTGCACCCTATGAGTTTGCTCAAGCTAATTGAAGGAGGCGAGCGGTTGCAAACCGTTGTCTCAACGAAGAAACTCTCGAGTAACGTTCTTGAATGGCAGTTGTTACCCGTGGTCTACCCTGTCCTGGTTTTCGGACATTCATACCTTTTTCCCTGAATCGCTGCAACAGTCTGGAGACACTTGTATGGGAATCTCCAAACCTTTCTGCAATTCTTGTGTATGTCCACCCTTCTTCTCGCAAAACTACCGCTTGGGCACATTCCTCTTGGGTCAAATTGCGTGTTTTGCGTTGCATAGCGATCCAGTGTAGAAAATCAAATGAAAAAAAAAACTATTGATCACTAGAATTGATTGGGAACAACTGATTGTAGAATGGAGCCAATACATTCAAAATCTGATAATATCAGCTTTTTTTATTCCTGCTGGGAAAAAAAAATCTGTATTGAAGAAAAACGTTAAAAGTGGATATGCATGAATAATTCTGATAAAAATGATTATCATTGAGGACAGCTCGAGTTCTAGAATAAATTTGAGATTTCCATAATGTGCGTTAATTTTTTTGCGCAGTTTACATAGTTCCGAGAGAGTTATGAAATTCGACGGAATCTGAATTAGAAAAAACAAGTTTGCAGTACTTAACAATATATAACCGGCAATAAATGGTATTCAACCCAATATTTTTCCCATCAACAATTTGTGTAAATGAATTTAAAAAATGAAATGAAAAAGTTTCCGAGTGAAGTTTGAGTTATGTGGTTTGTGGTGCTTTATAAAAAAAATACAAAAAAAATTCATAAACAGAAATGCACAAAAGACAACAAGTGTAAGAGAAAATTATGGGTTGTGACCATAGAATATAAAATATCGGAAGGGAAATTTATTTGTAGTATTTTTTTTCAACTATAAAAACTGAAATGAGCTACGAAACACAAATCCAACACAACTAAAATTGTTCAAAACACTAAATATATTCTCAAATTCCAAACACTTATTTTAGTAAAATCTTATGCAAAGAGTTCGAAATCGCCAACTCAAATTAGGAAATTATATTCAAAATTGTTTCTTCAATATGACTGATGTAAGTCGAAATCGTTTCCCTGCTAAATTGGGAATCTGTTGTATTTTAAGTATCTTGATTTATGATGTTTGCAACTTTGACACACATTTTCTGTTTTATTCCTTAGTTATGTTGCTTTTTTTTATTTCATGGAATCTGTAAGCAGAAGGAAGGCTCATTTTTCATCAAACTGAACATTTTGTTCCTATTATTCTGTGAAAAGGGCTTATGTTAGGGATGAGAAGTTTCAATATTAAGAATCTCCTCAAAGTAATTGTCCGAATATTCAGATTGAGTTTAAAAATCGCTTGCGGATGTACGACAAATAGCTTGATCCCTTTAGTTTCATCTCCTCTTCCCGAATATCCTATATCCTATCGAATGTAAGCAATTCTGACATACAGGGTGTTTTTACTGATTTGAATCTTATTTATCAATTTTTCTAGGCCGGATCTGAAAAAAAAAATCGAGATATCCTGTTCTTTTTTCAGTATGAATCTGTTGTTCACAGTATGAATATCATCAAAATATAGAGGGTGGTATGAAAGTTGTGGGTATTTTAAGAAATCGAAATAATTAATATAGAACTCTTTATCTTGATTAATAAGAGAGATAAACCCTTAAAATATAGGTAATACTTAATCACCCCAGTGTCCTCTATGCACACTCAGCTTCTGCTCATTCACCAATCCAATGAATCACCCTGTATATTTTGAAATGCTCAATATCAATAGTACCTACCTTCTCATTCTACGCTTTAGTATTCATATTCATCAATGTTTTCGAGAAAACCAATGCTTCTTGAATGGGCTCATAAATTCAACTCACTTTTTTCACAGGAATAATGCAATTACTGCAGAGGATGTAAATATGTTTAACGTCCGCACAGATTCAATTCCTTTGTCGGTTCTATAATCAATGCAAATTCATCATTGTCTGATTTTCCAACGTCTAATTAAAACGCGCAAGGAGAGAAGAGAAATTTTGCCTACAGTTACAATCGAATTGAGTGTTCACTTGAAGCAATTAGCTCAATCCAAACTGAAACTGGTGTTTCACGTAGCATGGAAGCTTTGTGTTATGGAGGTAAAATTATCATTTCTCAAGAATATCACCGCACAATTAATCGTAATAACTCATTGAAGAAACCTGCCTACTGCATGGTGATTCGAGTAAAGAATCAAAGCTACCAATATTCACTTCTCGCAATAATTAAAGGAACAGAAACATTTTCCAAATTTTGTGCATCTCTGTGTATCTCAGTGAAAAGTGGTCGTATAAATAAATAAAGAAATCAACTTTTGAAGCTTGAAGACTATAGGCCTATCAAACCGATAGCCGGTTTCTTTTTCTGCAGATAATTTCCCACAAAAATCTTCATTGTTTGATAAAAAAAAATTTTTGTCACCTATAACGGTTATGTGAAAAAGGAGCAAGAAAATGCCATTTTGCCATTTGTTGGTTAACGGACTGTATCTTCGTCAATATTGGAGGGAAAGCTAAGGTTATAAGAAAATTTCACAGCCTCGGGAATCGTTTGTTGAAAAATACATACCAATCAAAAACTCAACCTGTATATTTTGTGTATTCTCAACAGAGTTTATGATTCTCCAGAAACATACTTCTTCGCCCTTTGATCTTTGGGTCTTCTTTTCTCAAATTATTGTGATTTTCATCTTGAATTCAATGGAGGTGTCGAATATAAAAGATTTGACATTTCTTTGCCAAAAATTTTAAATTCTTCAGACGCAGGATGAAAGTATAGGTTCGATTGATCAAGTCTAAAATATATGAAACCAGCACATATAAAAATGTATAAAACCTGAAATAACTCACCATCAATCACAGTATGATTACTTTCTCGTGCTACTGTCATATTTCATAGTAGAAAATTGTACATTTGAAATAAGAAATAATACCTTGTGTCTGACGTTGTAATAACTTTCGCAGAATAACAATGATATAAGTACAGTTCAGATAGGCTGAAGTATATTTTCTATAATTCCATGTAATTATAGTCAGTACAGATGATCGGTTTGACATCTTGATGAATCGCATTGTTTTTAAAGGTATAATAATCAAAAAAGCAGTGGAAAATATGTTGAACTATTCATCATTTGAATAGTTGCAATATTCAAACTGATATTACAATCTATCGACATTTTTTTAATACAAAATTATTCGCTTTCTCAACTAGAAAAACCCATTCTATGGCGATTACGTGTACAAGGTGTCCCAATGAAGCGCGATATTTTTTTAATGGAATATAAAACGAACCAAAATCCTCATATTTTTTATTCTATTTTTATAAATGTCAGATGAGAATTTCGTACTTCAACAATTACATTTTGTAAGGGAAGTGCCTTAACAAGACAAATTACTCTTCGTATGATCTATTCAATAAACTGTACATGTTTAGAGTTTTACGAGCTCATCTTCAGGAGTTAGATTCATACAAGTGAAGCTGAAAAATTCAAATCACTTAGCAATACAAAAACAATCATTTTTTAAAGAGGGAGACATGATGTATGAAATAACATAACAAAACATTCGACACATTGGTAAAATTGAATCTGAGTTTGGACAATGTAATTGTCCAAATGTGCCTGGCCTCCACGGTATCCCGACTTAACGCCAATGGATTTTTACCTGTGTAGTCATCTCAAAACCTTGATATATCCTTTCCGGTTGATACTAGGTAGGAACTTTTATAGACTTAATTTTCATCGTGATGTGATAAGAAATTATGCTGGGGCATTTTATGAACCCACTCATGGAGTTTTTAATTGATTTTTTCTAATAAGCGTATTTAGATGCAATAGTTGAAAATTTCAGTGAGAGTACACTTATTGAAGATAGGGAAATGTGGTTTTCGCGACCCTGTATTTCTTTTTTGTAAAACTTTCAACTCCACAAACAGAAATATTCCAACTACTTACTTATGTTCCTGAAATGCAGTGCTGAAACAAAAACGTTCACTTTTGGATATGTTATTATTTCTCAGGGCCTGTATAAAAAAATTAAAACTGCTCATTATAGGTATTTTCACATGAAATTCAGTGGCGTAGTTGAACATTTTTTTAATGCACTGATTTTAAGATTGGACATAAACTCGGAATTTTTCAAATGTAATATCCTGTATCAATTTAATTATATTTCAATTAAAAACTCAAAAAATCCTTGCGGTCGAAGTTCCCGGAAGGCTGAACGTAGCCACAACGACCCCTTTTCAAAACTCAAAAAATCACTCTTCAACTTGAACCTGAAAATGTTGAAAAAAAAAATTCTATAATATGATATTACTATCGATATTGTTCAATGCATATTCAACTTTCATGCATGTGTGGAAGAATTTTTGGAATTCTATCAAGAAAACAGACATTAATATGGATTTTTCTGATTTTGGAGGCTGAAATTTTCTAAAGATTAGGTTGTGATACATAAATGGATTTAGAAAAATAATGGCAAAAATTTGACGTTCCATTGGAAAAATACCCCAAGAATGTGCCCAATCTTGAAAATAGTGCTCTAAAAAAAAGTTTTAATTACGCCACTGACTTTTATGTGAAATTATCTATTATTAACAGTTTTAATTTTTTATCTTATACAGGGTCTGAAAAATAATAACATCTCCAAAAGTTTTAGGATCAAAAGTAGTGGAATATATCTGTTTGTAGATTAAAAAGTTTTGAAAAAAAGTGATACAGGGTCCGGAAAACCGCAAGTCTCTATCTCTAATGATGGCTGAGGTATAGTCTCAACCAGAATGAGACACTGTGTATATCTCTGAAGAATAATTTTTGTTGAGGTGCCTTTCTGAGCTAATACTGCGTTATATATATTCTTTTGAATAAGAGAGCTAAAATAATACAATAAATGTTGAAACAAAAAGAACCTAAGCTGAGGTAAAAAAAAAGGAACGGGGTTACCATAACATTCTTCGTATGATATTATAGTATCATACGATACTATAGAGCCAGGGAAAAAAACCTCAGCCGAAAAAACCTGTCTCCCCGTAAAAAAATGAAATAAAATTGTTGTATCTGAATATTCTATATAGAAGGACATCACGATTATCGGAACGGCTCTTCGGAGGAAGGATTTCCAAACACAAACTCCAACCTGAAAATAAAAAAAGACAGAACTGCATTGATAAGAGTCTTTGTAATTTTGTCGGATTTAATAACATCAAATAAAAATTTATTGTTTCTTGAATATCTCTGTAACATACTTTGTTGCAGACGAAATAAAATTAGATTTCATGGCTCATTGCTTTTTTTATTATTTCGTTTTTCTAAAACGGTTCATTTTATAGACAATGAACAAGAGAACATTTTCTTAAACTTGATGTTCAAGGTATTCAAATTTGCTTTATTTTTACTCCTTGTCATTCGGGGTTTTGAAAATGTAAGCATTAAAATGCAAACCCAGTCCACACTCGTAAACTAAACAAGCCGATTTAAAAGTAGTATTTCAAGAGGACCTAACCATTATTTATTTATTTATTTATCGTTTGGCAAAGCAACAGCACTGAACAAGTATGAATGATAGTGACCGTGAATATAAAACAAAGTATATCCAATATAAAAATAAAAAGGAAAGACATATAGATATGAGTAAAAGGTAGGTAAATATGTGATTGAATTTTGCGACAACAGATGTGATTAAAACTTCAAATTAGAGCTCCACGTCCAGAGAACGTAGCCAATGAAAACTCCAATCTATTGGTTTAAAAAAAATTGTTAGAAATATTCCAGCGTGTAGAAGTATTTTTTGTTATTGATATTGAAAACAGAACTTTGATAATATAAGTTTTATTAATATCTTTACACAACAGCAGCATACATGCGTCGCGTATACATCCTTGTATGCAATGATGCATAATGACACGATAATAAAATAAGAATGAGTGAATTTAAAAAAAAAAATTTATTTATGTATTTTATTTACATATCGATATCCCAAGAGATATTAAACAAACTACGCTTTCATTTTGAACAAATACCCCCTCAAATTTTTCGGACTTATTTTGAAACACTCTATATCATCACTATAGTGATGATTTTTATACTATGAGCTTCTTATGGTTTCTCAATAATTGATATCCTCGGAAACATATTTCTTCAGTCTCCTCCATATTTCGATGAGATGAAATCAAGGTTTCTTATATCAATAAAGTCCCACTTATTCGATGCTCACATCTCGCACATTTGAGTTGAACAGCATGCGTATACTTTCGCAATGTCAATAAACCCGTCGGTCTCATTTCAATACGCGTTCGGTTTACCGTCCTTGAAGTTCAACTTTCATATTGTATAACTTTCGGTTGCATTTTCATTAATAACTGAGGGTCCAGTGATAAGACCGGTTCGTAGAGATGGTTCGAAATGATGCGCTATGCAAAAAACTATTGTATTTCTAGATCAAGCACATTAGACTTTTGCCTGTAAATAATTGGTGGACATCTGGGAACTGTTTCTAATCAATTATTTAGGCCTCTAATAAGAGTAGTTTGAGTTTTGCCCCAATTTCCCAGTAGAGCGTATGTCGTGACGTTCGAAAAACCTCGAAATGTTCGGACTATTTTAGGTTTTTCTCGAATATCTCCTCAACTAAGCACTTTATCAAAAACTTTGTAAACACTCAGAAGTGTTAAGCATCAAATTCAGATTTTTAATAGTATTACCACATCATATTTTGAACAAGGAGTTTTATAGAAATCATACATCGAAGTAAGGAAAATTTTTACACTTTTCGAAAAAACACGTTTTTTTCAGTATAAAAACATATAATATCTTCGGAATTACGAGCGTTAGAATAAACTGTTATTCAATGAAAGTTGTAAACCATCACATTGTGATAAATACGTAACCCGCCCCCTCCCATCCACAATGTAAAATGGCACAGTAGATCATCCTATTGAGGATGCTGATCATTTAATCGTAGCTAGTGCTGTTGAAGTTGCTCAGCTGTCCCATGAGTGTGTGGTTATTGTTGAGGAGTACACTGACCTTCTTGTAATTTTGACTGCTCCAGCCCCTATGTGCACCAAAATATTTTCACTAAAGACTGGCAAAGGCAAGCAAGACGATAAATTTTCTCTTCTCCCTTGCACTACAAGTTATTCTCTGTTTCGAAAACCAACATTTTTTCCCTCATGTTTTTAGTGCCTTGGTGAAGGACAACTGAAATTCCTGAAGACGTTGAAAATCAACTAATTCAATTATAATAACAAATGTGGGTCTCATTAACTAATAACTAACAATACAACTCATTGCTAAGAACAATATATTACGTATAACATACGTCCTTAGCGAGTGTTGTCGAGGTGCTGCTTCAGTTGGAGGTACAGAAGCAAGATTAAATGAGGTTTTGGTTAACAATTTTTCAAACATCTCGTACCACAATACATTTAATTGCTTGAAATAATTTTTATAAAGGGCTGCCATGCATGTCTTGCCTGCCTCGTCGACCTTATCGGCAAAAGCATTAGATTTGCTAAACAATTCTGCTGCTTTATGCTGGTTTATGTTGATTTCAGACGTCTTTAGGAATTTCATCCTTTCTTTACCGCAGTCGCAGCCATTGAGAGCATGAAGGAATAATGTTGTTTTTCCTAACAGATGAAAACTTGTAGTGCAAGGGAGAAAAGACAAAATCGTCTTGCTTGCCTTTGCCAGGCCTTAGTAAAAAAATGTTCGTACACATCGAAGCTAGAACAATCAAAATTATAAGAAGCTCCCTAACATGTCCTCCCTAACATTATCAACGAACCCTTGCGACTGCTGAGCAAATTCAACAGCACTAGCTACGATGAAATGATCAGCATCCTCTGCAGGATGAGCAACTGCGAGATTTGACATTGTGGTTTGGAGGTGTGGAGTTACGTTTTTATCACAGTATGATAGTACACAACTCTTATTCTATGACATTTCATTCTAATGTTCGTAGTTTCATAGGTATTTTACGTTTTATAGTAAAAAAATTTGTTTTTTTTGAAAAGTGTGAAAATTTGCCATATTTGGACGTATGATTTCTTTAAAACTACTTGTTCAAAATATAATGTCGTAATACTTTCTAGAAGCAGCATTTAATTAATTCCTAACACTTTTGAATATTATAAATGTTTTTGATAATGTGCTCAGTTTAGGAGCTAATCGAGAAAAATCTAAAATAGTTCAAAAAGTTCAAGGTTTTTTGAACGTCACGAAACTGGGAATTTGGAGCAAAGCTCAAACTTCTATTATTAGAAGAAAAAGAAAATTCTTTGCCTTTACGAAGGCACATCGAGAACATTTTTGAAAACATAGATGAATTCAAAATAGTAATCATCGAAATGAATACCATTTTCAATTCCCAGGCTCAGAGATCTTTTATGATTCAGTGAAAGAGGAAGTACAGATTTCTTTTTTTGCATTGGATTGGAGATGTGAAACTTCATTTTGACGCAATTGGATGTCACCACCTTAGTACTTTGTAATATTTTACTCATTACTTCACAACCAATTGCTATAAATTCTGAAGTTTTTTATGAAGATTTTGTCCTGAGATGTGCGGGATACTGATGAGGCTCAACAAGGCCGAAACCGGTATATCTCTCATCTCAGTGACAAAATCTAATATCATTTCTCCAACCTCATGATAAAAGATCTCTGAGCCTGGAATTGAAAATGGTATTCATTTCGATGATTACTATTTTGAATTCATCTATGTTTTCAAAAATACTATTATTAGAAGCCTAAAAGAATGATTAACACAGTTTCCCGAACTCCACCAATTATTTTCAGCCACACCATTTTTTGAAGCTAATTTGCTTGGCCTATTCTGGCATATACGGACTATGCATATGAGCTATTCAATAAAGGTTTAACATTGAATATTGAATATTGACCAAATAACACCTGAGGTAGTAGATGATACAATTTTAGTTCGAGGTAAAAGTAATTACGTAAAATTCGTCAATAAAACAAGAAATATCAGATGGCTGCCCCTAACTCCTACAAAAATTTTTAATAATGGGCGTTATGATAATTTGTGATGCTGTCTACCTATATCAAATTTCGACTCATCTGCACACATGATTTTTTTTAAAAAAGGATTTTCAATATCAGCATTGCTCATAAATCTTTAGAACTTCTGTCGCTAAGAATAATTTACGAGGAATGGTGGGAATTTCTGTTAGAAATAGGAGCGGCCATGTCGAATAGGAATTATAAATAACAGTCACTGTAATTTCTCGTTTTAATTACCTATACTTCCACATCAAACTAAAAATGTAATCTACTATACCTTAACTGATATTTCGTAAATGTTTTGCCATTTCAACACCAACTGTTTTAGCTGATTTCATGAAGAGCTGAAGAGACGTAGATGTTTTTTTAATTTTCTGCATAATAGGTTCGCGGTTGAAAACTAACCGTTGTCAGCAGTGTTTAGTAGTAGGATCATTACCATTAATTGAATTGTGTTCGACAAGACCACGTCAAACGAAACGGAATGTAGATCAGAATGTGCCCTACCTGATGTGAAAATAGTTATTTATGATGTGAGTGTTAAAAGTGACGCTTTATTTTGTGAGTGAAAAAGTCATAATATTACGAACAAAATAAGATCACTTTTATTACAATTACCATACAATGTTTTTTGTACCCTCTTTTGACAATGAAATGGGCGAATTTGCAATGACAATAAACTTCAAAATGCATTTTAATATTCAAAAGGTTGTTGTGAATGGTAAACGTTGCCAACTTTATGATTATTAACAAATGAGAAAAGACGCTGTCATTTGAATTTCGTTCCTGTCCAATTTTCGTCGTGGATTTTTAACTGCTCAATATGTTTGTCGAGAGTCCAATTATTAATGAAAGTGTCGATTTGGTTGTTCCTCTGGATATTAAAGAGTCCGCAAGAAGAGCAAATCTGGAAATCCTACCTGAAAAATCTGTTCAGCAGTACGATATTGCATATAAACAATTTCCTGGCTGGTGTAAATTGAAAAATGTAGAAGGGAATTTCAGTGAAACTGTTTTCCTGGCATACTTAGAACAAAAATAAAAAATGGAGTTCTTCAACTTTGTGGAGCAAATTTTCAATGATAAAGTCAAGCGCCCTTGTTAAAAATGGTGTGGATGTTAGTAAATATTTTAAGATAATAGCATATTTAAAACGGAAAAGTGAAGGATATCGTACCAAAAAATCTAAAATTCTCACTCGTGAACAAGTTTAAAAGTTCATAAAGGATTCACTAGATGAGAAATACTTGATGCTCAAGGTTGCAACTATTTTCGGATTTGTTGGAGCCTGTCGGCGTGGAGAATTGTGTTTATTTATCAGTGGAAGACATCGAAATAACAAATTAATCATTGGTTATACAACTTCCAAATACAAAAACGAAAGTTAGTCGTTCTTTCAGTATTATTGGGAAGTATGTAGACTATTTTCATAAGTACATTGCACTGCGTCCTTCTGTCATCAAACATCGTTCGTTTTTTCCTTAAATACATGAATAATAAATGCACTGCCAATCCAGCTACCGAATTCCTCAAACTGCCAGACCGAAGCAGTTTTCGAAGATCCTCCGCTTGCTAGCAGAATCAGAAGCAAATATAACGGATATAAAAAAACGTGGTGGATGGTAGACTACGACTGTAGTCGAGGGCTATGTTGATGATCATTCCATTTCATATCGTAATGTCTTTGCTGAAAAATTCTCCCAACCTCAACAGATTTTGGATCATCATCATCCAATATTGTACTTCGGTTTCTACAAGTACTGATAGTGCTGAGGATTCTAATGATGTTGTGCGAAGCTCTCTAACGTCACAGGGCATTAATGTTAGTAATTGTTCTAGTTTTACGATTAATATTAATGTTCATAAGTAATTATTGTTAAATATTGATAATAAAAATTTGCAATTGCTGAATTTTTCTCATCTCATTTCATCATACGCTTTTTATATAAACAATCCATTTCACATTGTTTGCTGTCACGGAAAACTGTCACTTAATGGCAGTTGTACAAAAAATCTTTTATATGAAAGTCTTCATGGTTTTCGAGATATTTGATGATTTATGAAAATGTAAAATTTTTTCACTTCAAATAGCTTCTCTCATGCCTCAGGTATAATTAAATACTTTTCGAATCAGTTTTTTTTCTTGAATATTGTTGAATGATTGCTTTAATTCATGCACTGGAAAATAGCAGAAAGGATTCTGAAAATATATATTTAAAAATTCACGTTTTGGAAAAA